>JAXGGA010004627.1:0-86234 GCA_038373865.1 Uloborus plumipes
TTATTTCTCACGTTGACTTTCAACAGAATCTAACGCTCTTTAAATCATAATAGAAAAAAAAATTAGATCCAACACTGAGTAAAACTACATTAAAAATAACTTTTAATAGAGAATTTATAAGGAAGATCAAGTATATAAAAATGCGAACATTTTTCTAAAATGTGTCTAATGTCGGTTATCAAAGGAAACGTAAATGAGCTAGCCATTTTCTTTTTATTACGCTTTTATTAGTTTCACATATGGCTTTGTTTGTATGAATGTAACTTTTAATAGAGAATTTATAAGGAAGATCAAGTATATAAAAATGCGAACATTTTTCTAAAATGTGTCTAAGGTCGGTTATCAAAGGAACGAACCAGTCATTTTCTTTTATTTACACAGCTTAGTTTCACGATATCTCGCACGATTTTCTTTAAACTCTCAACATTGAGGTCACATTTTTATTTTTAGTTATTTTCTATCGCATTTTGTAAAGTCTGGAAAATAAATGGCACTAAAGCCCCCGCCTCATTTATGTTACAGCAGTGTTTCAGAATTTTTCTGAAAGGAAGCACGCGAATCCTTTTTGGCTCAGGGGCAGCGGTTTATGTTGTAGTACACGCGATGTGTCAGCTGGACAAATTACTTCACTAATGTTATTAGAGAATGCGATAAAAGTGACTTTGCATTAGTTTTGCCAGTTTATTAATGCCATGCAGTTTCCTTTTTGGATGCATATTATCGTGTCAGCGGGTTAAATACTTAATATTACAATTACTTAAATTTGTTCGAAGTGCTATAGAACACACGTATTTGTTGACGACCTCGTTTTCTTTCGTCTAAATACCAGGACTGGGCATTTTATCCATTTAAAGCAAGAAATCTATTTTGAATGATAAAAATCAGGTTGATCGGTTGATTTTTTGAGCAATTTACTTTCAGTTTCGACCGAAGTGGCTGCGTGATCTCGCTGATGTAAAATATTTAAAAACGAAGGGGTCTCTTTCTGCTTCTAGTTCAACCGCCATCTATCATATATACGTGGTCAAGCAATAATAATCGATGCTTAAAAAATAAATAAGTAAAGAAAACATTGAAGAAGTGACTAAAAATTCAACCTCATTCAAACCGCAGCGCAGAACCTGGTGGCGATAACTGTAAGCTCCCTATTAGGGGGAAATGAAATTTCATTTTCACAAATTTTGTCTAGAAGTTCAATGAGTTTTCTTTTTTTCCTTCTCTTTCTTTCTTCTCCTCTTCTTCTTCTTTTTTTTTCGTAATTCAGTTTCACATTTATTTCTCCTGCGTTTGTGCACTCTTGAATGCATGAGTTCACAAACGCACACAAATTTAATTTATTTTCAAACTGAAAGCCTTGACTATCATAATTTATTCACACATAACGCCTAAATATTTATGATAATCCATTTAATGCCTTCTCTACAATATATAATAATAATAATGTGTTGTAAACAAAATAGATATTGTTTTAAAATAATTCTTTGAACCTTATGAGATGAATTATTCGATGTAATTTGAGCCAAATCCTAGAGTTACAAAAATGATGTTGACAGGAAGAAAAGAAACTAGCTTACTTCTGAAGCTTTAACGCAACAATTCAGTAGTAAAGGTTCCTTAAAGGTTGATAAGAGCACTAAGAGCAGAAGTTCCGGTTGTACATCCTGTGTACAAATAGTCGTTGACAAAAGACATTAACCCGATGTCCGGCCCGTCATTTCGAATTCTTCTGGCAGAGGAGGGGGAAGGCAAAAGTTATTTGCGAAATGCAAATTATTCCATAAAAAACGGTAAAAACCACACTCACTTACATGTAAATACATTAATTTACCAAAGACAGGGAGGGCAATTGACTCCCCCTTAACATCCCCCCCCCCTCGCCTAAATGACGGGCCTGCCCGATGTTCTATATGAGGCGCCTTGGGTCAAAAGTAGTTCAGAGCTTAATCCATTTTTTTTTTTTCAATTTTACACAAGAAAAAGAAATATTTCATGTTTGACTAACTTATTTTTTCTCAAGAAACACATTGTTGTTAGCCCAATCTTTGGTGTATTACTTTACTACTTACTACTTCATTTTTATTCTATTTTTTAAATAATTTTCGTTACCATGTTCTTTTTCCTCAGGTTTCCAATAGCTCTTAGAAATGAAATAATTAAATTATAGTTTAAAAAAAACTAAAAAATACGCATTTAGATAGTTAATCAAACTAAAAAGATTTTCGAAACTATTCAATATCCACTAAGTTTACATGCACTTATAATACATCAACATGTAATATAGTTTAGCCTTTAGTATTAATAATAGTATAAAATATATTGCTTTTGAGCGATTCCATACCAAATCACCGAATGGGGGTCGCACGACCGACTCGGATTTTTTTTTAATTTGGTACACAGATTGATGGTATAGAGGTATGAAAAAGCCCAAAAGGAAAGTTACCTGCTCCACTTATTTTCTGAGATACATGCCCTCAAAGTTTGTCCGCCACGTCAAAATACTAAAAAAGTGATGTTATTTAATCATTTTTTATAAAAAATCGTACTCATGCAAAATAAAAGTGTTAGATATCTATGGAAACTAGTTACTCCAGGCATTCTGAAAAAAAATACTAGAACGTTCATAATGAAAATTGCCAAAGTACAGGGCTCTTTGAAGTTGTCACCACAAAAACTTGATTTTGCAGATTTTGCTAAAATTCAGGCATTTATTACAAAAAAAGGCAAACAAAACCAAAGGTTTTCTCACTTTCTGGTAGTGTGCAGGTCCTCCCTGTAAATTGCTACGCAATAAATTTTTTGGGTTTCTCACTCCTTCTTGGAAATATTTTAGCTTAAAGATAAGCCGTAAGGCAAAAAATGCGTTTTTGGCCATCTTGGCAGCCATTTTTCTCATAAAGGGGGAGCAGTAGAAACTTTAATTTTTTTTTAAACAAGCCACTGATATGTTAGCTATTCACAGGAAAAGAGTTTACTTTTGGTTATTTCTCCCATTAAGAGATATCCTGCTGACAGTATATGCATGTTTTTCGCGACGACCATATGCTTTTGTTCCCCCTCTCATGGACTTAAAATTAATTAAACCAAAAAATAATTATATATTTATTATTAGCTGTATTATCTACTCAATATGTCATGAAATTTAATTTATTAAATCATTGAACAATAAATTAGATAATTGATGAAAACAAGAAAAAGTATTTCTCTGATGCCTGAGCATTATGCATTCATAACTATAAAGCACTAAATACTTTCTTGAGAAATTAATTAACATAAATGAGCTCTAAATAGTTATATTATAAGCAATACCCAATATTGTGATTGGGATACTCCTGTTTTTAATTGAAGAATTTCTTGAATATCACATGAATATCAGGAAACTAAGTGAGGTCTTTTCGTTTGATGTAGGATACTTTATGACAAATTTCATTTGATGGGCTACTAACTGAGCATGGTGATAAAGAGCTATTAATTTCAGCATCGAATTCCATTTTACCTTATTAACAGTTAAATATTTATAAAATAATTAAATAAATAATTTAATATAAAGCCATGCTTGAAGAATTCAAATTAGTGCAACTAATTTATTCCCATACTGATCTTTACAAAACTGACATGTGTTGAGCACTGATAAGAACTGACAAGAATAAGTTTACTCACTAAAATACTAGTTCACAGATACTATAAAGCGTACATTCTATTTTCTACAAAATAATACTGCAACAAAGAACAAGGGTTTAAAGGGGTAGGTACTAAAGAATTTCTTGAAAAATCAATTAAAATAAAGGAGCTTCGAATATTTATCTCATAGACAATACCCAATCTTGTGATTGGATGTTCCTGATTGATGGCTATAAACAGGAGGATACCCTTGTTCTTTGTTGCAGTATTATTTTGTGGAAAATAGAATGTATGCTTTATAGTATCTGTGAACTAATATTTTAGTGAGTAAACTTTTTCTTGTCAGTTCTTATCAGTGCTCAACGCATGTCAATTTTGTAAAGATCAGTATGGGAATAAATTAGTTGCACTAATTTTAATTCTTCAAGCATGGCTTTATATTAAATTATTTATTTAATTATTTAGTAAATATTTAACTGTTAATAAGGTAAAATAGAATTCGATGCTGAAATTAATAGCTCTTGATCACCATGCTCAGTTAGTAGCCCATCAAATGAAATTTCATAAAATATCCTACATCAAACGAAAAGACCTCATTTATTTTCCTGATATTCATGTGATATTCAAGAAATTCTTCAATTAAAAACAGGAGTATCCCAATCACAAGATTGGGTATTGCTTATAATATTAATATTTAGAGCTCATTTATGTTAATTAATTTCTCAAGAAAGTATTTAGTGCTTTATAGTTATGAATGCATAATGCTCAGGCATCAGAGAAATACTTTTTCTTTTTTTCATCAATTATCTAATTTATTGTTCAATGATTTAATAAATTAAATTTCATGACATATTGGGTAGATAATACAGCTAATAATAAATATATAATTATTTTTTGGTTTAATTAATTTTAAGTCCATGAGAGGGGGAACAAAAGCATATGGTCGTCGCGAAAAACATGCATATACTGTCAGCAGGATATCTCTTAATGGGAGAAATAACCAAAAGTAAACTCTTTTCCTGTGAATACCTAAAATATCAGTGGCTTGTTTAAAAAAAAAATTAAAGTTTCTACTGCTCCCCCTTTATGAGAAAAATGGCTGCCAAGATGGCCAAAAACGCATTTTTTGCCTTACGGCTTATCTTTAAGCTAAAATATTTCCAAGAAGGAGTGAGAAACCCAAACAATTTATTGCGTAGCAATTTACAGGGAAGACCTGTACACTACCAGAAAGTGAGAAAACCTTTGGTTTTGTTTGCCTTTTTTTGTAATAAATGCCTGAATTTTAGCAAAATCTGCAAAATCAAGTTTTTGTGGTGACAACTTCAAAGAGCCCTGTACCTTGGCAATTTTCATTATGAACGTTCTAGTATTTTTTTTCAGAATGCCTGGAGTAACTAGTTTCCATAGATATCTAACACTTTTATTTTGCATGAGTACGATTTTTTATAAAAAATGATTAAATAACATCACTTTTTTAGTATTTTGACGTGGCGGACAAACTTTGAGGGCATGTATCTCAGAAAATAAGTGGAGCAAGTAACTTTCCTTTTGGGCTTTTTCATACCTTTACACCATCAATCTGTGTACCAAATTAAAAAAAAATCCGAGTCGGTCGTGCGACCAACTTTTTTTTTTTTTCGGTGATTTGGTATGGAATCGCTCTTTTATATTTGAAAAGAATGTGAATTTTATATTTTATTTAGTCACATACATACATGCATACATACAAACAAACAAACAAACACACATGTGAAACTAATAAAAGCGTATTAAAAAGAGAAAAGGTATGGCCGTTATAAACATTCCAAGAAGAAATACAATAGAACATCAAAAATCCTAGTTAATTGGGGCCATGGGTAATTCGGATTTGCAAATTGTTCTGATTTTTGGATTAACCAAGAAAACACCATTTAGGAAAACAGTACGTTATCAAATAAAACAAAGTGGTTTTCAATATATATACGTACATAATTTAAATTACAGTACATAACGCAACAATACTCAACAACAGTTCTTGACAGAATGTAACTTTCATTGTTTACTAAACATAAAGGGAAAAAATTAAATACTTACAATACTCTATGTACTCTGTGAAGAACTACTAAACAGTACTAAACAAAGAAAACTAAATGAACTTTTGGGAAATGCACCGACTTCATACAAAGAAGGTTGAATTAATTTCAATTCGGAAAAACTAAGTTATTACTTCTACTTTATCTATATCTATTTCCGAACTCAATCCAAACTCATTTTTAAAAATCACTAATTTTCAGCAGAAAGAATTTTAAAATGGACGCGTTCGGATTTTTAACGTTTCGGAATTTTAATTCTCTATTGTAATTTTTTTTTTTTTTTTTTGGGACACTCTGTATTTATCTTATTGTAAATTGCAAATTATGTTTGGGAACTCATTTTAATCAAAAATAAATTGCAGTTAAATTAATCACTGCTTGTTACTCAAAAATTAAAATATATATATTGTTTTGTTGAAGAAAATACTTATGGGTCATTTTCGCCATATGCTTACATTTCAGAATTTTTTAGTAATTTTTTTAACTTGCTATTTTTTTTAGAATCACTCACAGATGTTTTATCACATATTTTAGGTGTGTGAAAAGGTAATTGGTTGCATACTTTGATGCATAATTAAGAGTTCAAATGCTGTTGTAAAACTTTAAGTTGCAAGGAAAATTGTCGTCCGTTACCATACAAAATCAATATGAAATCTCACTTTTAAATTATATCATAGCTCCTAGAACCAACTTCATTTGAAATTATTTGCGTTCCTGAAGCTTAAAACGATGTTTGTGATCATTAAAATATTGATCAAAAACTGTATAGTAACACACTTGACATTTGGTAACGGATTTGACCAGTAACGGACTTGACATTTCAACCAAAAATGTCAAATTATGGCTAGGTTGTCGAATTTAAAAACTGAACAACAATATGCATTTTCTTAGAGTTCTATAATAAACAATATTTCGGGGTAAAAGTTGAGAAAAAGTAAAAATTAATACTAAAATCTTTGGTAACAGACTAAACAAAGAATAAAAATACGCACCTGGAAGAAATCTTGTGCGAAACGCCACAGCAGTATTTCTCGACTCAGGAAAACAAAATGGTACGAAATAGTTACGTCACTAGTTTGTTAAGTTAACTGAATACGTGTTACCATCTTCTGACTGCAATAAATAACTTTTTTAGCTAAAATAATCTTAGGGTAACGGACTTGACAAGAACTGCCGGACAAAATATATTCATACATTTCTTAATGAAAAAAAATTACTATTGTCAATATTTATTATGAATATCATATACTCACAGTTAATATATAAAAATAATTTGTTTTTTTTTTTTCTTTTTTATACAATTAAGTATATAAAAAAATAGTTGAACTTGCGAAAATTGGAAATGGACAAGCGCTTTTGCTTTGATTCTCATTTTTAAGGACTTATATAAAAATAAATAATAAATTTCAATAATTTTTGAGTCATAGAATTTTTTTGGGGGTATTGCTTGAAGAAAATAATTGTTCGCATTCAATTTAAAATATAATGTATGCTTCAAAATCGTCTTTTTAGCCTTTGGACAGCAAATGTAAGCAAATTTTGAAAATGACTCTTATATACTGCCCTGCCGTGCTAAGAGCAAAAATGGTGTTTGAAGTAGAGCTCAAACTGAGATATTACTCTTGAAAGTTTTACTCCACATGTATTTGATCCAGAAGATACTTTTTCAGATTGAGTTATTACCTGGTGGCAATAACTCAATTTTGTTAACAAGAAGTTCTGTCAAGAACTAAACGAGCCTACTTTCCCGTACATCGGCATCGGCATTCTAGCATCTGATCATTATTCTCTTGATCATCTGAGACTAAACATTATGTCAAACATACCTTTTTAGCACTTAAAGCTGATTTCTAAAAGCAAAATATACCCCTCTCATCAGATGAAATAAACACATAAAAAGTAAATAAATGAATAAATAAAGCTTTGTCGCACCTTTTAAAGAATAACTGTTACAGTTCTTCCGTAGAAAAATTCCTCAATTGTTTTCAAAAAAAAAAAAAATTAAAAGTACAAAGTACATCAAAACACATTTTATCAAAGAAAGAAAAAAAATAAAGAAAAAAAAAAGAAAAAAAAACTCGTCCGTTGATAAAATGTCTCGAATTTCACTTTTAATCCGTTGCCAGTTGTTAAATATAAATAAAGAATAAAATGCCCTCGTGAATGAAACATTTTTGTTACAAAAAAAAAATCATCTGCCAAAAATAATAATAATAATAATAAATTCAATAAAACAAATGAATAAATAAACAAAAAATCGTCTGCACAGTCAGTCATTTTTTTTTCGAACTGTTTACTCAAAAGTTATTAGGGGTGACAGCTTGCTTGAGCGGTTCAATGTTGAACGAAAAATTGTTCAAATCGGAAATGTAAATACGGGAATGAAGTATCCTTGAAAAGTTCTTTCCAACAAAAAAAAGTTTGTTCAAATCGGACTGTTCATTAAAAAGTTAGTATCGCGGGACCGGTTATTTGAACGGCTCAAAGTTGAACCAAAAATTGTTCAAATCAAAAAATCAAATATGGGAATGAGCTGTACTCGCCGAGATCTTTCCAAGAAAAAAAAGTTTGTCCAAATCGGAATGTTCATTCAAAAGTTATTAGGGGGGGACAGACAGACCGACCGACCGACCGACAGACAGACACACAAATTCCCCATCTCAATACCCTACTTTCAAATTTTTAATTTTTCGATATTTATTTCATTTTTTTGTTTCTTTTTGACTTTTTTTTTACTTGGCGATATTTTTTGGGCTTGGCGATATTTTTTGGACTTGGCAATATTTTTTGGACTTGGCGACATTTTTTAGATGCATTAAGCCAATTTTAATGCTTTTTTCGTCTCTTTATTTTTAACGGGAAAGTAGGCTAAAAAGTGCAGATACCACTTTTGTGCTTAGAACGAGAACGAAAATTACCTCGCCAAGGCAGGAAAAAAAAAAGTTTAGTGAGTGTTGTCAGAAAAACAGCATAAAAACATAATTATACCAAAAAATGTACGACGTGAATTTAAGAATTTACAATGATGAATGGTTATCGGATCTAGTTGTGAACATATGCCTAAATTTGTGTTGTAAAATCTACAGACAATGGGATTGTAGTGCGGAATGGAAGGCATTAAATAGATTGGAAGAGATATTGTAAACGGAAGAACGTTAACCTGAAAATGTCTTGAAAATGAAAGCACTATAGAGGCAAATGGCAAATGAAGGCAATTTTGATCAATTGAAGATAAGATTAAAGAAAGAAAAATAACGAAAAACAGAGCCAATTATTCTTGTGGGTACTAAACGGATTTCGTATTAAAGAATGAATAACTTTTGACACAACTGGCTGTTTTCTTAGGATGTCATGCTCCATTTTTCATTTTCAAATTTAGACTCGCCAAATGGATGTATATTAGTACACAAATCGCACATTTTGAATGCTTTTTCGTTTTTGGCGTTTAAGTTAGGTTAGAGCAGAGCTTCCCTACTTGAGTTCCGCGGACCCCCAGACCCCCAGGGGGTCCACGAGCTCATGCCAGAGGGTCCGCAGTGCTATCTATATCTTGTTAAAACGTAAAAAATAGTTGAAATTGAAAGACGGTAACAATATATTTTTTTTCAAAGCAAAAACACATTTATGGGGAACAAAAACGTTCTTGTTTAAGTATATGTAGGGTGCAGTCTGTCTCTCCCCCTTCTCCCTGAACCCTCGATTTTTAACACATATTTTACACTCAATTGCGTTTCTAATAGATTTTTACTTCCAACTAATTAAAACTACACAAGAGCTCTAAAATTTTTCAGAATAATGAATAAATAAATTTAAAGGAAAAAAACCTATAAAAACGTCTTAGAAAAAAATTAATGTATCGAATCAAGGTTTTTTTTTGCTGGAGGGGGGGGGGGTCCGCAAAGCTATTAATTTTCAGGAGGGGGTCCTTGGAGGGCTGGACTTTGGGAACCTCTAGCTTAAAGCACAGTAGATAGTAGAGTAGAGATTTCTTTTCGAAAAATGCTTGAATAAGGTTTCAGATCGGTTTCGATGTCATTTATTACAACGTCACTTTCCCAAATAACAAAGATGCAGTCATTTTTAAAAACTGCATTTGTAACACGTCCCAAAATTATTTTTTGAGGGGACACTACGAATACGTATAATCTTGTTGAACCATTTTATTGTTCATCAAGAAGTTCCCTTTAGAACTAAACAAACCTCTTTTCCCATTTCAGGTCAATTTTCTAACATCCAATTATAACTCTATAGATTTGTTTTATAGTTTCACGTCAACATACCTTGTTGAGATTTAAAGCTTGTTTCCAAAAACAGAATATGGGTATCTCATGGAAGAAAAAAAAGTTTGATAGCATAGAAAATTCATATCAAATTCGGTTCTTCGAATTGATGGACTTTATTTTTCAGTAAATGACATTTTATTAGGATCCTCCTTTTAATTTAACATTTTCTTGAACATCTAAGCGAGACGAGAGATTTCACGAGATGAAAATTTAAGGACAAAAATTAATGTATATATATATATATATATATATCGCCTAACATACTACTTTGAATCTGAACAGGTAAAAAATCCATATAATACATTGCCAGCTCGATCATACCATCCAGAAACTTAAGTTTCATTCCGATAGAACTCATCAGTCCGCAATAGGTAGGCACCGAGCTGGAGGCATCAAATATCTTATAGAAACGAAGAGTGCCAAACAAACTGGTAGCTGAAGTAAAATTAGTGCACGAGCGAGAGACCGTAGCAATGGTGCGGTTCAACTTGGTAAATTTACGAGAAGTAACTTGAAAACTGATTATGTGCAGAATTTGTTCTGTTCCATATTTGTCAATTTTTAAATTTTCGTTAAAAATCTAGGTTAAAAAAGAATCGCACTTTTACTATCTGATATTTTTTTCCGGTGACTTAGAACGCTTTTGCGCATGCCTCATGTCTATACTGATGTTGTTAAAATAGAGGTGATGGTGATAAGAGATGGAATGTGAGGACATTTTGTTTTGTTATTCATTGGGTTTGTTTATTTGACATATTGTTTGCGTTGGTGTCTTTTCTGTTTTAATTTATTCTACTTCCTTATAAGTTCAAGAAAAATAAAATAATATCGAACTAATGCCGAGGAAATGCTACCATGGTGCATTTTCTTAATCAAGCTGTCACCCCCTTTTTGAAATAGAACCCTTCAAAGGTGCCAGGCGCGCCCTTCGAGGTAGGATAGTAATTAAGATGTTTTATCGCCAAAAAGAAATGTAAAAATCTCATTCTTTAGGGAGTGAAGTAAAACTTTTAAAATAATTACCCAACATAGGAGGGTATTGGGAGTTTAATTCAAGCGCAAGACCGGCTGCAAGAGGTTGAAAAACAGAAAACGTAGCTGCATGTGCATAGTTCCTTCTTTTATTTAGGTGAGATCAAGAAGTATTTGGATGGTTGCCTTATATCCGTCACACACAACATTGTACAAACATGAGCCGTTCTGAAACGAAAACAAAGACAGACATTCCTCCGCGATTTTGTACGCATAACTCAAGAAATTCTTCGCAAATTGCTACAATTGATAAAAACAAACGTTTTTAATATCATACAACTGTAATATTGTATACTAGCTTATTACCCAGCGTTGCCCGGGTGCTCATTAATACAACATAGCTCTAAAAAAATATTTGAAATAGGTGAGTCTTAAATTGAGAAAATCGTAATCTTTGTTGGAAAACACTCATATTTAAATGTGTTAAATTTTATCAATTTGTATGCTTAAAGGCTTATCTCTATTGCTCTATATATTCAAAATTGAAAGAAAATGGCCAGTTTGAGACAAAAAATTTGACTTTTGAGCTTTTTGGATTTTTTTTAAATTCAAAACCCCGCTATGTGAATTCTAGTGCATCAAGAAAACTCTATGCCAAGTTTGATGAAAATCCGGATTTGTATAAGGAACAAACATACAAATATTACATACATCTAGTTTTATATACTACATAGAATATAGATGTTAAATAAGGGTACAGCATTGATACCGATGTTTCCGAAACATTCATGCTTTTGTAAAAAATATCGATCCATAGATGTATTAACCCTACACTGCATGGTGTTGCCAATTGGCTACATGGACAATTTGTCCTCCTTATGAATAGCAGAATGTAGTCATAAGGCAACTCAATGCATAAAAAGCAAGTATTGGGTATATTTAAAGCAATTATCACCATTTATCCTCCATACATGGCAGCACTGGTCTGTTACATGCTCTTTATTGAATCCATATGGATAGCTTTTAAAATCACTCAAACTACCATATTTTGAAATTATTTTTTACAATGAAATATTTTTCTTCGTCTTTTAAAAAAATAACATGAATAAAATAAACATTTATCTTTCATTTAAGATGCGTTTTACATCAAAATAATTATTTGGAAAAAATCTAGGACGTAATACACGTCTGTAGCCATTTGGCAACATTATGCAGTAAGCATCCAGAGAACACTTCGATTCATCTCTATAGTTCATGAAGTATATGCTTTGTTTATGTTTCGCGCTAGCTTCTTTCTCTTTTGGAAGGTATAATATAATCATGCGGACCCAAAAGTGGTACTTTTGGCTGTTCTGCCGTTTATAAGACCTCGCAATTATCAATGCTTAGTTGATGTTCAACAGAGTGAACAAACAAAAAATCAATAGGGAAAAGCCTTTAAAACGTGTTCATTTTAGATTTCAGTTAGCACAAACGTTGTGCTTACACGGACAAGTAAAGTCATTAATAATTTTAAAATATAGTTTTGAAAAAAAAAAAAAAAACTAAAAAATACGCTTTTACATTGGAATGCGCTGTGATCATCAAGGGTTTCCCTCTGATTTTCAAAACTACTGAATATCCGCACTTAAGTTTACATGTACTTATAATACATCAATATGCAATACAGTTTAGCCTTTAGTATTAGAAATAATATTAAATATATTACTTTTATATTTGCAAAGAATGTAAATTTCATCTTTTATTCAGAGTTACATACATACATACATACATACAAGCAAACCCACATGTGAAATTAATAAAAGCGTATTAAAAGGAGACCATTAGCTACAGAGGAACTAGTTACAAACCAAAAAAAAAAGAGAAAAGAAAGAAAGCTTGCGCGAGAGAGCCTCCAAAAGACATCAGATTTGACAGGATTGATCATCGGAAAGTACAAGTACATATAAAAAATAATGTAAAATGTCAAAATGTAAAGGATTACAAGAGTACAGTTCACCAAATGTTCAATTCCTCTATTTTTTTACAAAACAGAACTAATTTCAAGATTATCATTTACAGTCATTTTTATCTGTTGAATGCATGGTGTAGCCATTTGGCAACAAAACTATTTTTAATTAGAAAGGGGTGAAAATTTAGAGTTAAATTTTTTTAAATATTTTTCCATGTTTTCTTATTACATTGACAAACACATATATTTTTTTCTACGAAAAATAAAAAATCATGCAGTGTAGGGTTAAGGTCGATGTTTTTCTAACATCGATGTTCATCGTTAGTTATTTTTCAATTACAAGTACTAAAGTTAAATTAGAAATTTTTAAAAACCTCGACCCTGATTGCCGACCTCATATTAAAACGAGCTTCACTCATCATATCTCGATGGCTTCACTGGTCAACTGCACAAAATGTACAGCTTTTATTCCTAAAAGAATTTGAAATTGTGTTTGTTCTTGTTAACTTCTTTTAGTTAGTTCATGTAGTACTGCTTAATTCTATGTATGGCTAATTGTAAAGTCGAAATTTAATGACTCATTAAAACTATTGTACACGTAATCCAAATTTCTCCATTTGCACGGTGCGCCATTATGAAACTGCGTATTCAACTATAACATTAGCCATCAGTAGAAACGACTATTATACCTTCCATGACAATAAAAAAGGGATTTATGTCAGAGGAACAAATATTTTCACAATATTTAGTGTAGAAACTTTTCGCACCGATATTCATGAAGGAAAATAACTATAACGCTGGTAAAAAAAAATACAGATTAAATTACACGTCATTGTATACTTTGTTTTCTTCATGAATATTGGAAAGAAATGTTAAAAATCAAACTCTAGGTTATAAAAATTCGAGTAACATTCCTTATGACCCCCCTCCCCCCTTCCGAAGCCTGTCCCGTATTTGCAGTTGTTAAATCTGGCAACCCTAATACTATCATTATGATTATTTTTATTGTTAAGTTAATACAGCTCAAGAAACTTAATAAGAATTAATTAATAGAAGCTATGCATGGGCGCCTATAAGGAGGGGCAAGGGGGGCTCGAGCCCCCACCCCCCTTGTAAATTAGTTTTTTTTTTTTTTCAGTGCTATTTATTCGGAAAACATTTTCTCTTCACCCATTAATGAATAAGTTATTAAAAATGCCAAATTATAATAACTTTAATCTGCACTGAAATCGTTTTCAGAATTATAACATCGTGTGTCTCTTCCTACATTCTTCCATGGAAAAACAAAGCCAGATTCGTTGGTCAACCGACGCTGCATTTGCATGGGAAACTCCCCCTGGCTGCGGACTAGCGGTTAAGCTAAAGAGTGGACTGATCCGAGGATGGCAAGACAACTCGGCATTTTTTGACATTTAGAACTTGGAAATTTTCTTTTTTTCTGTTTTACATTACAAAACATTTTTGGGGAAGGGAGGGGGGCAATAGCCTGTTCTAGAGTCTTTGAAAATCATTAAAAACCTTTTTTGGGCTCCTTAAAAAGTGCTTCAATTAAATTTCTTATCAAATAAATAACTATAAATTAACTGAATGGCCGGAATATTACTCTTTCGTTAATCATTTTTTAAATATCTGCACTATTTCTGTCGGTGAGTTGGGAAACTGATCAGAAACTACTATGTAACTATACTGAAAATCGATGTAAGCAAGTGATGATGTGTTTATCTTTTCTCCTCCCTCGTTCTTCCTCTCTGTCGATTAATGTCAATTGTTTGTTAATCTACAAAAAAAAAAAAAAAAAAAAAAATTTGATCTTAATTTGCAAAAGAATGCAGAACATTTTAAATAATTTTTGTTTGCTTATTTTCCAACATATTTTTGAAGTCCCAATTGCCTCATACAAGGCCTCAAAATGCAGATTTTGAAAACTTTTTTTCAAAAATTTCTCCGGGAGAGAAACCCCAGGATCCTCCAAAATTACAAATATTCTACCCTACTTAAGAGAGTTCAGTTCATTGCAACTCTCTTTTTCATACCCCTATCCCAATAAAGGTCTCCTCAAACAATTAACAAAAAAATAAATAAATAAATAAATAAATAAATAAATAAATAAATAAAACACAGGAAAAAAAGCGGGGGTGGGATCAATAAGAAAAGACTCATAACGCACAAAAATGTGTGTGTTTTTGGTCAATGTGCGAACATTGCGACGCACATACATGCATTATCTGTAACGCGGTCAAAATGTGTTTATTGATTAACTATTACATCAGAGTAAATTACAAAAATGTATATTAACTCTGTCTGTGTATTAACTTATGTCTTAACGAGTCGAGTACTTTCACATTTTTTGTAAATCAAAGAAACACACACACTATATATATCTTTTATCTGAAAACTAGGAGGAAAATATTCGAGTCCCCCCCTTAAAATTTCGCATATGGGCGCCCATGAAGCTTACTCACTTCTCTAAAAATATACCGTGCTTCAATGTGTATTAAAAAGTTCAATGTTTCAGAACGTCGATGCATCCATGTTTTTGTTTTGAACATCGATGTTTCGAAACATCGATGTCGCACATCTAATGTTAACCGCTAGTGTAACTTGTTTTTAGTAATCATTTACGCTTGAGCGTTATCTACGGATTAATTTTCATCAAATATCAATCATACATCAACGTAAACCTATTGAACGATTTGTCTCAAGGACTCAGGCAACTAACACAATTACAACCGTGACAAAAACCACAGCGGCAATGCGAGACTTCCGTGTTACGTTCGTTTATTACGCTGGTCTTAGCTTACATCGTGGCAGGATAAATCGCTCCTTTTGGAACCAAGGACATGCGGTGAATTCGCTATGCATTTTAAATCGTAATATGACTTGTTGAACAAAAGAAGAGCATTGAGTTGAACATTGTTAGATAATACTGTTTCTTTGTGTCTTCACGTGTCACTAACTTAAGAGTGTGAGGCACGTTTCTGTCAGAGGCGCCGGCAGAATTATACGCAGGGGAGGTGCACCTTTTCTAAAACAAAAGTGCAAAAAAAAATTTTTTTTTTACTTACAAAAATGCGCAAAAAAATTTTTTACTAAAAAAATTAACAGATTTTTAAATCTATTTATAAATATTATATGTTGTTTATTTCTTGGTACCAAAAAATAAAAACCAAAAAATTAGCAAAAAAAATTTTTTTACAAAAAAAAAAAAAAAAAAATGCAAGAACAACTCTTTGTACCCTTTGCCGGGACACGTGGTAATTGTGTTCAGTTGAGCCAAGCTTTTAAATATCATCAAAAGTTTTAAAAATTCTGTTAAATACTTCAACTGAAATTTAATTATGCTCATCTTTGTAGTTGCAGCAATAATTTATTTAAGTATTAAAGATTATCCCCCCCCCCCCAGTTTTTCTTTTTTTTTTTTTTTCTTTTTTCACTCTTCATTTGCTAATTCTGTCAATATCAGTGACGAAAAGTTGCACTTTTAACTGACGAAAACACCCCCGAGCTATTTATTTTGGTCGCTCTATATTATCTTTCAGAAAAATTAGATTCAAAATCTACAATACTACCTGTCAACAAGTGATGCCAAAAGCAAATTAATATTGCCAGAATAAACAACGTTTTCTCTTCGGTGGCTTGAACCTTTTGTTTCCCGCCGTAACACCGAATGATGTCACAAAGTGCGGCCTTGTTTCGTTATGTGCAATGAGAACAAAGAGTTAATTGTCGGCAGGCGAGGCGGGGGAATGTGTTCAGCTGTTTTTCGAATTCCCGACAATGGCCTTCGAGCTGCTAGAGAGAAAGAGAAAAAAAAAATCAAGTGTGCTGTTCTGAGTCTTTTGAGAAAGTTTTGAAGACAAAAATTTTAAGTTGCGTGAGAAATGAGGAGAAGCGAAGGTGTTCTACGATGAGATTTCATAAAATTTCGGTTCTTCGATCAGATATAATAAAATTTTGGTATAAGATAGAGAAGAAAAAAAAAGCGGAAGTGAAAAGGCAGAAGAATGATGGCGAGATGACGATGAGTTTTGATTAAAAACCAATTAAAGTTCATAAAAATGAAGGAACGAGAGGAAAAGCATTATGTGCGAGAAAAATGAGGAAAAAAAAAATCCTAATTGTCAAACACTTTTTTAAAACAAATAGTGCAAAAATGTTTTTAAAAAAAACATGCTTCAGTAGAAATATGAACTAAAAAGTAAAAAATAATATTTTAATGTAAAATACTCTGAGTATACTTTAAAAAAAAAAAAAATCTTAAAACAATGGAAATAGAACAGCTGACGTAACCAATAATTTCAATGTGAAAAAAAAGCTTGGGGTACTCTCCATTTACCTTTTAGCAAAAACTCTAGCATTTTTAAAAAGATCAAATTAGAGGATTTATGCAAGAATACTGCTTAAAATTGGAATAAACTGATAGTTAATGGTTAATCAATTAATTTTAACCCATTAATGCCTAGCGTCCCTTTTTAGGGACGGTCCAAAAAGTGTGTCTGAATTTTTCAAAAATGAACATTTCAACCAAATAATTGTGTTCAATTATTACTTTGGTATTGCTTCAATTCTGTATTAACAGATTGCAGCACATAACCGCGTTAAAGTGTGATCTGTAGCCATTTGATTATGATCTTTATCAAAAATTACATTGTTCACAATCTCAAGAACAAAAAGCTAAGTTTTTAAAGTTATTAACAAGTAAATCTATCTGTGTTTGATATATGTGCTACTTTGATCGATGTTTTAGTTTACCTTTTTTCGCAATTTTGTAAATTTTAAATTTTTTTAGGATTTTATAGCAATTTAAGAACGTCCCTAAAAAAGGACGCTAGGCACCAAAGGCTGCATTGTTTAACCGTTGCTGAATCTATAATTTATATCAAAACAAGTTAGTAAATGTTTTTAGACTGAAAAACAGATAATAATTGTCATTTTTAAAACTTATTTTATTTTCAAAATCTAATTAAATTAAATTAATTAATATATATAAACTTAATTATACAATGTTCTTAAATATTTTCTCTTCGTTTTTTTAATTACAAAAAATACTCAAGGTAAATTTTGAAAGAAAGCTATTTCAAAAATGTAATTCTTTAAAACACTAATTATTCGTTGTATTTAATTACTTTTCCATTATGCATTTAGGTGTTTATTATTGTTTAGTCTGACTGTTGGGGGGGGGGGGAAGAAGCCCTAAGCTGTTTCAGAAGCTTAGCATTTCACCTTGATGAAGAATTCAAGGATTGCATGTGTGTCTGTTGTTTGGGAAAGGAGGGGGGGGGGGTTGCAGATTTAATTTCAGAATTTCCTGAGCATGCCAATTTTGATCTCTACTGTGACAATTTATTTACTTCTCTTGCGCTCCTACATGATTATTTGTCTCAGCAAGGTTTTGTGCAAGAATTGGATTAAAAAATGCTCATGAACTAAAGTTAAGTTGCTCAAAAAAGAAAAGAGATTAGCAATTTTATAACTATTGCATTGATTCTTCATGGAATTTATCCTATTGTAAAGGCTAAGCGATTGTCCAATAGCGAAAAGAAAGTAATTGAAATTGATGAACCAAATATGTATGGTTGCTCAATACAATCGTTGCATAGTTAAAAAGATCCCATGCATCAAATATCGGGAACTACCGGTTTTTGATCCACTCTAAAAAATGGTGGTAGCCGCTCTTCATTTTTATTTTAGAAGCTGCTGTACAACATGCATTGAGCTCAAGAGAGTTGAGTTAGGTATTATGGGGCTAATTGTTATATTTCTTTAAATAAGACTCAGGTAAGATGCGCCCATTGAAGTAAAATAGCTTATCGGATTGCAGCAAATGCAATACGTAGGTTTGCAGAACAAATGTTTTGCTGACTTTCATACTCAACAACACCAATATTTCCTTGTACTCTGAATCTACTTCCCAGTTTATGTTAATTGCTGCTTTTATTTCTTCTTATAAATTGTCATTTTCAATATTACATCGTAGGCAGAAAAAAAATTTTGGTAAAAAAGTATGTACCCTCTGGTGCCTAGCGTCCCTTTTTAGGGACGATTTTTCTTTCTTAAATAAAAAATTTATTTTTTACATGATAATTTTTTAACTATTTTTCCTGTCCATTAAACACTATTTGTAACCAGTATACAAAGTATCGTTGAAAAAAAAAAATGTCAGGCATTAATGGGTTAATATCGAATATTGTATTATCATCGAACTCAGATCGCATATCATACTTCAAAATAATTCGATCACAGGAAGTGGATGAAGATTCCGTTACATAGGTACATACAGGTGAAGCTAATAAAAGAGTGTTACAAAAAAGGAGTGGAGGCGGCCTATAGTTACCGTATTTTTCACCGTATAAGACGCACTTTTTCTCCCCAAAATCGGGGGGGGGGGGTGCCTACGTCTTACACGCAGGCACTTTTTATTCTTTTTTTTCTAGATTTGCCTCTTTTAAAATTGGGTGCCTCTAATATGCCGGTGCGTCTTATACGACGAAAAATACGGTATATACGTCCCGCTTTCAGGCGGCCTGTCTTGTTGCCCTTTAACATAGTGTTGAGAAGTAGCAATGTCCCGTTTTCGGAAAAATTGCAAATTACTCTGGGGGAACGGGTGGGGAGGGGGGGGGAGAAAAGAGGGCATAAAATTCCTAAGCGTCCAGTTTTCGCACACAAGGGGGAAACTATTTAATCACCTTTCCTATAGCATAGTCCTCACACCTCATATTTACACGTACATAGCCTAACTTTCGTTCAAAGTGTTAAGATTTGAATACAATCGAAAAGAAGAGCAGGAGTTCAACTCCTGTGAGCTTCCATACAAATAATTAAGACTTGATTTGAGTTAAAAGTAACTGAACGACTAGAACAGAAAAAAGTTAAGAAATGATAAGGTATTACTTAACACTAGAGCTTAATTTCTGACAAAATAATTGTAGAATCCCTATAAACAATTTTTTTTTTTTCGAAATTCAGAAGAAAAACAAAGAAAGAAAAGGTAAAGAGGGCAAAAATAACTATTAAAATCTACAGCAAAAAATAATTTGTTTAAAAATAGCCACACATGAATTGAGTATATAAATACCTTTGTGCAATAAATGTAGAGTGTACATACAACGTTAAAAAAGCACAAACATGCAGGGATACTGCAGTATCCCTGCGTATTTACGTTGCGTATTAATGCGTATTAACGTTGTATTTATACTCCACATACAAGAATTGTTATGGATTCAAACACTGCTTTTCTTTCAGCACATAGTACAAAAAGCAAGTAAGTACATCAGTAAATTTCGGCTAGAATTTTGGACTGAAGAAAATGTAAGGAATAAGAACGAATGGCTCTCAAACCCACTGCGAAAGTGAACACTTAGATAAAAAAAATAAATAAGAAAAAAATAAACCTTGTAAATCGAGACTTTTCTGGTCAGTGAGTCATTTATTATTCATCAAACTCAGAATAGTCAAAATATAAACTAAATTCTCTAGATAAATGTGGAAAAAGTGTCACAACCTCGTCATTAACCCTTTTTTTCCCACAGAGGAAATGACCGTTTTCCCAAAATATAAAATCTCCAGGAATTATTTCACAACTGGAAAATCATCCATTTCAGATTCAATCCATCAAAGTACCATCATCCTAAAAAAGAAATTCAAATACTACTACGAGGTCAGTTTTTCCCACTCTTTATGTAATGGGAATGCGTCATTTCCGGTCGACTACCTCCGCCGACATTGTTCCTGAATCGAACAGATTCTGCAATTCTTCAGAAAGTAGGCTAGAATGTTCACGCTAAACTACCTTCACGCAAATTCAATTGCTTTTGTACCAATAACGTCCTACTTTCACGAATCTATAGCTAGTACTAGTTTAAACCAGAACATAATTTCCAACAAAAAAATATAGTGCTGGAGCCTTATAGTCTTATCAGTGTTTCTCCAAGCCATGGTTCGCAGCACCTAAAATCTGACCCGCAAAAGCAGGCCAGAAATTAGATGCACAAAACAACCGAGTCGTAATTACTGGGTAAGAGGGTATGTTTTAATTCTATTGTGAGAATTTCTTGGGGTAATGCATTAACTTAAGAACTAAATTGCGCCATGTCAATCAGCCTCTGTATTTTATCTTAATCTAGCAATAAAAAGGTTCATTCCATTTTCCCCCCCCCCCCCCCCCCATTGTGCATCCCTAGAAATATGAATTAATATGAATTAAAGCTATATTTTAGGAAAAATAATTTCAGTTAAAATTAGATCTGGGAAAGTAATTTGAATATATATAAAAATACGGGCAAATGTCTTTACTCTAAAAAATTACGGTGTGACGCCTGTGTAATCTGCAATGCTTTCAATAAAAAAAAAAAAGAAATGCAACGAGAAAATTTATTTGGACATGGTAGTCCTGGATCTGACAGCACTTCTGTAGGAATGTTTGAGTACGGAGAATTTTTTTTCAAAAATGTTTAGTAGGTGCCCTAGGAAGTATTTTGGACTCGGGTGGACATCCGCCACCTGGTGCATTTTTTTGCTATGACGTCATCAAAGATGGCGGCCATTTTGGCTCTCATAAATGCTAAAAAATGCCCAGCACTTCTGCAGGAAATTTAAAAATTGAGAATTTCTTTTCAAAAATGTTTAGTAGGTGTCCTAGAAAGTATTTTAGACTCGGGTGGACATCCGTCTCCTGGTACATTTTCCTGTTATGACGTCATCAAAGATGGCGGCCGCTCGATCCTATAATGGCTCATATCTATGTTACTACTGGACCGATTTGCATGAAAACTGCGATTTTTTTTACTAATTTGTCTGATGCCATTTGTCTTCAAGCTGCACTGTTAGAAATTTATTCGAAAAAATAATTGAAAATCAATTTATTGATTTTTTTTCTTTTTTTTTTTTCATTTTTAACTACCAAAACTTAACCATAAAAAATGGTGTTAACCCTTTTATTTTCACGAGAAAATGCTAATTTACCGCTGCTTGCATACCAAAAGATGCAGCCAGTGCCGTACGCAGACAAATCATTTCAGGGGGGGGGGGGGGGCTGACTCAAGACTCTTTGCGAGCGAGGTTAGGGGATCACCTCATGAAATGTAGCTGAGAAAAGTAAATGTCTCGAATTTCTGCTTTAATGCATTTTGAGTCGACAAAAATACATCATTAAAAACAACTTTTTTGTCATTAAAATTATTGTGAAGAAAGCGTTTTGATAGACACAGAGAATGATAAATTTAAATTAAAAAAAAAATTCTTCATTGAAAGAGTTGTTGCTGAAACACTTATTTGCAATATTTTGGCAAATTAACGCTCTAATAATGTTAATTTTGCAGTTTATTTTACTATTGTTCCCAATACTGGGTTTTAATTCAATTTGCTGAAATTTATTTAGCAGAATTATATGACCGTAAAACATTGTGTGTGTGTGTGTGTTGTATTTCTAAAACATAGATTTACAATAAAAATGAACAAAATGGAATGATAGGATAATTATAAACATGACATACAGTAAAGTAGAAAGTAGACATGTCAAAAAAAATCTTTTAGTTTTGTCCTAAACTTAACTATCTGTTCTAAAAGCTTTTCTCGTTTTGGTATTTCAAAAAAAAAAAAGGGGGGAATTTTAGAAAAAAAAAACTGAAAGCTTGCATTTTAAAAATTCGTTTCAGAAATTTCGGAGTGGGCTGCAGCCCTATCAGCCCAACACCTGAGTACGCTACTGGAAGCAACTGCATTACAAAATAGTAAAACGTCCTGCTCGTCTAAGCGATAGCAAGGAAAATTTAAACTTAGTTAAAATAGAGGCGAATGAGAAGAAATACGAAAATTCAAACATGTTGTATCAGTTTAGGAGAGTTACTTGATTCTTTTAGGCAGTTCTGACGGTTGTTGTTGATTATGATTTTTCCCCTCTGAAAACATTCGAAGAACCGGTTTTACCATCCTGTAAATTCAGTTTTGAAGAAAATCCACAGTAACAACAATTTTGATTTTTGCTAATGAATCTATACCATATAAATTACCATGCAACTATTTACATAACTCAAATGAATTTCAATCGTGTCCTCAACCAGCTGGGCCAGAACCAATAGCGTACATAGTCTTAAGTGCGCCCCCTTGCTATATTTGTAAGTGCACCTCCACTTCCCTGTTAAACTATAAGAATTTTTTTCCCGTGTAACTCATAGTGCTATTTTTCAGGAAGCGCCCTCAAACCTCATGCCCCCCCCCCTGCTCCGTGGGGGTTTTGGAGTGCTATGTACGCCACTGGCCAGAACTATCTACCAGCAACCTATGACGAAGGTGTGTACACGTTATCGTATGTGATGTTCAACTAAACATTCCAGATAAGTTTGCAAATATTGTAAAGGGGTTGGGTGCATTCCGAACGGCAACAATTGTAATATGCTGCTTAGGAAAATTTCTTTGAAAAGGTCTAATATCCGATGTGTTTATTGAATCGGACATGATATTGGAACTAACCACGATTTTGTCCAAAAGAAAAATGGGGAGTCCAAAAGAGAGGGTTTGAACATCTACCATGAATTTTCTTAGAAGCAAACTCTGAACTTAGATGCAAAGCTGTCTCAATGTTTAAATAAGAACTGTTAGAAAGTTCATATTTAAACATTGTAAACATACTTGTTTAATCTACTTCCCAGTACATCACACTAACAAAAACACTGGCTTCAAAAGATACAATGAAAAATATATTAAACTTATTTAATACTGGTGACTGAAGACATACTGGAGACTGTACTTTATACGATAGGAGGGAAAAAGAGTCAAGATCGCTCAAGCTCCATTCTTAAAGCCATATTGGCAGTATTTCCTTGCAACAAAACACAAAATGCTTGTACTACTACAAGGAAAGACGCAGTAAAAAGAAGTCAAACAGTCAGCATCACCGATCTCACCTCATGATGCGAAAACTTTTAGCTCGTTCCTCTGACGTGGAAGAGCTCTTTCAGTAAGAACTATCTGAAAACTGTTCAATGTTTAATGAAGAAGAATTTGTTAAATTTGCAAACAGGTGCAAATTGTTAAAAGAGCTATAACAAGCTTTCGGTAACATAAGAAAAGAAAATGTGTTCAATTCTGGTGAAAAGTCCTGTTATATTGTGAACTTTTCTACACGAAAGGTTATGACAGATAAATACAAAAAACTTGCCGAAGCAGTTCCTGTTTTTATTATTATTATTATTATTATTTCGATCATATATTGGGAGTGTCGCAAAAGGCTGTGAAAGAGTGTAAAATTTTTGACAGTTAGAGCAAATTTTTCCCTAAAAAGTCTACGAGCGTATAGCCAAGGTAGCAGTATTGTTTGTTATACATGTTATTAAAATCTCTCAAGATGCTACTCTGCCTGTCCTAAACAACAGCTTTGGGGCGTTATAAGGAAACAAACTGATCTTACAACGTGGAAAGACCTGGACTTAAATTGCGTGATAGCAGAGGAAGCAGACTTCGAGAATAATGGTGTTAGCTTTATTTTCCTGGTATACTGTTATTCTGTGATTTGGTGTTTAGAAACTTTGGGGGAGCACTGGAGTTATGGATTCTACGCGACTTTTGTTCATAATATTCACCGAAAAACAGGTGAAAACATTCCACGTATATTATCCGACTGGAATACGTAGAACAAATTCGTAAATCAAGCAAAATAATACGTAGTGCAGGTAATATGAAAAGGGTCATACAGTAAATTTTTAGATGAACTAAGATTATAGCTGTATCCTGATGTGAAGAATTATTGACTTTGAGAATTTGCCACCTTCTAGTGCAAAGAGTGCCACGGGCCATAAATTGAGATAATATTTTTGTACATTGTACCTTTAGCACTACAGAATGGTAAAGGAGGATCTTCGAATATTCTTTCAGAGTAGAAAAATCATAAACAATAACAACATCGGAACTGTAAACAGGGATAAAATAGTTCTCCTAAACTGCTATAATACGTCTGAATTTTTATATTTCTTCTCATTCTCATCTATTTTAACTAAATTTAAATTTTCCTTGCTATCGCTTGGACGAGCAGGACGTTTTATTATTTTGCAATACAGCTTTATCTTTTGGCATTCAAGCAGCGGTAAATTAGCATTTTCTCGTGAAAATAAAAGGGTTAACACCACTTTTATTAAGTTTTGGTAGTTAAAAATGAAAAAAAAAAAGAAAAAAAATCAATAAATTGATTTTCAATTATTTTTTTGAATAAATTTCTAACAGTGCAGCTTGAAGACAAATGGCATCAAATTAGTAAAAAAAATCGCAGTTTTCATGCAAATCGGTCCAGTAGTAACATAGATATGAGCCATTATAGGATCGAGCGGCCGCCATCTTTGATGACGTCATAACAGGAAAATGTACCAGGAGACGGATGTCCACCCGAGTCTAAAATACTTTCTAGGACACCTACTAAACATTTTTGAAAAGAAATTCTCAATTTTTAAATTTCCTGCAGAAGTGCTGGGCATTTTTTAGCATTTATGAGAGCCAAAATGGCCGCCATCTTTGATGACGTCATAGCAAAAAAATGCACCAGGTGGCGGATGTCCACCCGAGTCCAAAATACTTCCTAGGGCACCTACTAAACATTTTTGAAAAAAAATTCTCCGTACTCAAACATTCCTACAGAAGTGCTGTCAGATCCTGGACTATGGGAATCAATGGAATAAGTCTAATACTTTTAAGCAGAAAAATTGTAATACAAATCCATGGTAAAAAGATTGTTTTAATGATTTTTTAAATACTTTAGGGGGATGGGATTCTTCGATGAGTCCCTCAACTTGCTACAAGTGTTCATGTTCAAGCTTTTGAACCTATCCCCTCTTTAGCCTCTCAAAAGAATTTTAATAGTTAATGCTATGCTCTCTTTCCCTCAAAATAAAATAATGGATATGGAGCTGTTGAAAACTGAAATTTAAAAAAAAAAAGTGGAGAAGAAATTTTCAAAAAATGAAGGGGGTGGGGTCAGTGGTCGTATTTGCATTTTGGAAATAACTTACGTAAGAATCAGCAAGAATGGTGTGAGAAGCATTTTTAAAGTTTTTTTTTTTTTGCTGCACAGCGTAATTAAATTGCCCCCAAAAAGTAGATGGAAATTATAATTGAGTATTCATTGTTTTGAACGCACTTGATACTGTCAGTGACATATTCATATTAAAAACATTTTTTCATTCGATTTCCAATTTCAAGTAGTAGCATTCCCCCCTTTGTGTTTTGTGCCGCTGTAAGAATAAAACTGCAATGTTTTTCCTTTTCATTTTAAATTTAACATTTTACAGCAAAATTGAATCGAATGAACTAGTGAAATCTCAACACGTAATATATTACATTCAATCAATAACACTCCAATCCCTTAAACAGCAATTTACTAAAAATTAAAACTTTATGCCAAAAAAGTACTTCTTTTTTAGTTTATTGTTATTTCACCTTGAAATATACTTGTTGCATGAAGTGACAAATTTGTCAACTACTTAAAAAGTACGGTAATATTTTCTCACTTGCCTGCCATTCTTATTCTTTCATCATTGAATTTCTTAAGCATAACTGTCTTCTGTAGTAAAAGTGATGTGGAACTTATAAAAGCAGGAAATTGTTCGTTGAGGAAACAATAGTGAAAAAGTGGAAGATCAAAAGAAACCAAGTATAGACAAAAATTCACACGTGAAGGAAACAACATCAAAGCAAAAACAGTATCTGTGAGTTTCTTTTTCATTAAGATAGATCAAAAGAAACTGAACAGACAAAAAATTACACATGAGAGAAATGATCAGACAGGATGGTGTGACAAGCCACATAGGCAAAATTCTGAATTTGAGCAAGGAAGAGTCCAATGTAATACTGGAAACAATAACAGTCAAAGTTATACTAGACAGCAACTTAAGTTGATAATGAATGTCACTACGGGCGAAGCCAATAAGAGCTCACAAGCAGTTAGCGATCTCCTCTAACTCGCCAAGTAGGCTGTGATGTTTAATCTAGCTCGTTTGTCTTAGACCAACGTCACGATGTTTTCGTCAAGAAACCTTGCAGTGTAGTATAGTCATGCAACAGTATATTAATGGTCAACAAATATCTAATTGTTGCAACAATTCTGATTCGACCTCCTCAAAAGTGAAGACGTACTACTTCCAATGATAGTGATTATTCTGACAGACATGACGTTCAAAAGTTCAATCAACTTCAATTACCAATATGTGTTTGGTATACTATAGAAGTAAAGCGCAAAGACAATGCAAGTGAGGGGATTATTTATTAAATTTAGGAAATGAATGTTTAACTAATAATTTTTTTTTTTAAAACCAGATCAATCCATAGAGAAGAATGGCTGGGTTTAGCCTTAGTACTTAATAAAAGTATCCATATTAAAATTTACTACCTTGAGCAGCTACATCCTGCAAATAAGAATTTTGGCACTGCACAAAAACGGGGGAGGGGGATGACAAAACAAAACTGTTTACTCATATTTCATCTTGGGTTACTAAATACTAAGATGTGTTGAACATGAGAAAATAATTTTTTTCGAAATGCCAATGTGAACATGATCAGGGCCACTGATACGGTTAAGTGTGAGACCTGTGTCCTTAGATTAACTACAACTGTAAGCTCAAAACAATTTAAATAATAAAAATCCTAATCCAATGTTAAAATTTTTTTACCACAAGTATTGATTCGTACAGTTCCTTGTTCTAATAAGTTGACGTTTGATGGGATGAAGCTTAAATGATATCATATGTTAAATCAGGGGTGGTGGGTGAGGAAAGCCGGTTTGCATTATCAATAACTATTATTGGTATGGTGCCCACTAAGAATTTCTCCTCTTTCAACTCAAACATAAAATTTTGTCCAGGTGAAGCATCTTTCTTCTAGAGTCAAACTATAGCAAAAAAAAAGAAATGAAAGGGTTGTTTGTGCGTGTGAATAATTTACAATTAGACATCCTAAATATTTATAATTATATGAATAAAATGTTTTAAATGAGCATGTAAACAGCATTTTCTTCAAAATAACTAGGTAAATAGTTTTTAAGATTATTAATAACAATACGAATAACACACTTCAGAAGATAATTGTTCAATTTTGTGTTTTTCTTTATAAAAAAATATCCACAATGTTATCTATTTTTTAACGTAAAAAAAGATTAAATGCACAATTGCTGAATGTGTATTCTAGACAGATTGGATTATGAATCCCCCCCCCCCATTTTTCTGTCCATCAATGTCAATTCGTGAAGGTCAATCAAAACCTTAACCCCAATTAAAATAAATAGTTAAAAAAACATGTGTATGGATCAGGGGGATTTGGTGCCAGAACACACGGGCAGCGACTTTCTTGGACTGCCCTTTCAGAAAAAATAAATTCACTTTGCATATTCAATTGGTCAAAGTTCAAGATTCAATTATTTCTCATTGGCGATAAAGCAAAACTTATAAATTCACTCTTGGGGTGATGCTAGATTTTTTGAAACACATTTGTGTTTTTCTTTTAAAACCAAACTCACTAAATTCAGTTGATGAACAAAATATATTAGGATTACAATTTATGATAAAGTATTACTCTGATATATTTTCAATAATGCTCATCTGAAACGATCCAAAATTATTTCAAAAATATTCTCTAACTGTATACATTATTGATACAGGGCAATTATGCAAAACCAAAGTAAATCAGCAATTTGAAAGGTACTCCTACTTTTCAAACAAAGTAATAAATTATTGAGTTCTGCAAAAAGATCTAATTTTTAAAGTTTCAAATTTCAACACAATATGTGTATGGAAGTGATATTTGTATGAGGAGCGAGATATTTTAAGTAGGGGAATAAAGCAATGTTTCTACGCTAGTAAATGGAAATATTTGACACTACAGAAATAATTAAAATAGCTCAGTTTTATATAGAAAAAAAAACCTTTTGTGCATATAATTAAAATATAAACAACATTAAAAAACAGGGCTCAAAATTAAAGTGGTCCAAGGCCCTAAAAACATTCATTGGACTAGCAGAATATAAATTTTTACCAGTAAAGCTTTATTCAGCTTTTTTTCCCTTTAAAAGTTGTGACAGTTACAGAAAGATGCGTGTTTCTTTCTCTTCCTCCGCCAGTCAGATATGCCTGTCCAAAACTGCCAATTGTCTCCATTTACCACGTTAATTTATTTTGTTAATATATTTGTGTCTTTCTTTGATCTTTCAGTTTTTAAAACCAGGATTTGAGAATAATGAGCGGATAAAAGTGTGAACAGAAAAGTGACGCTACTGGTCCATCAGCGACTTATTTTTCTAAATTTCAACCTCTGCAAAAAATATCACATGTTCCAGGATTACAAGGAGCACCTTTTATGCTTTTGTCGCCTCTGTTTATCCATTAATTCACTTTTTTCACAACCAGCTGTCAATCTAGAAAGAAATTCGGTCCATTAAAGGATCCTTCACAAAATTCAGTCACTCGAAAAGGGACACTTCACAAAATTCTCGAAACTCAAAAAAAGATCCTTCACAAAATTCAGTCAATCAAAAATGAACCTTTCACACAAATCCCACACTCGAAAACACTCTTCACAGAAATCTGAGTTTAAAGAATGATCAGGAATATTTCTTGGCGTAACTATTTTTCACAAAATTCCAAAAACAGGACGTTGGTCAAAACAATCGGGTTTCTTGTAACCCCGAAAAATGAGTTTGCAATTTTTTAAACGTGTGCTTTTCAAAAGTTAGTTATATTTCTAGGTCAGTCATTATTTCAATCAAAAATTTTAAAGCCAGATAAACTCCTAAAAGCACTGAAGTATGAGTTCAAAGCTTCAATTATACTACATAAAACATAATTCTTATCAGGGCACGAAAAATCTTTAAAATTTTACATGCCCTGCCGGGCATGTTTGTCTAAAAAGTACATGCCCGAATAAAATTTTTACATGCCCAGTTTTATTTTTGTTGTTTATCAATAAAAACATTTGAATTTGTCATACAGGGTTAAGACGTTGATTGCCAAGCTACAAAACATACGTAGCATATGAGCTGGGCTAAAAAAACAATGTACCTGTCAATTAGCTTTTACCTTCATCTCCTCAGAAGTCAAATATCCACATTAATGTTACTGTAAAAGAAAAATTCTAATCTGGAGGAAAACAGCAAATCACACACAAGCTAACTCAAATTCTATTCTGTCAGCTAAATTGATATGCTACAAATTATCATTATCTCCTACTTGGGCAATCAACATGTTAACCAGACAAAATATTGAACTAGCAGTTTTGTATCTGAATTAAGAATTATTTTAATCTTAACATACATGGTAATCTTTTTTCCAAAATGCAAAATAATAAAGTTTAGGAAAGAAATATTTGATCGTAAAATTACATGGCCAGCTAAGCTGGGCATGTAAAGGTTGAAGATTCATACCCGATCAGAAATTTTACATGCCCCGGGCATGTCGGGCAATATAATTTTCGAGCCCTGATTCTTATACACTTTAGATTAAAAATTTTGCACAGAATTTGACAATGTGTTATGCTTTTCATAAAAAGCAAGCAATTTGAGTACTAAGTCTGTTGTAATTGAGGAGACGGTACGTAAGAAATGTTATTAACTTTCAAATCTTGGTTTTGTTAGCTTAATATTAAAAATCAAGTTATTTAATAACAAATAAATACATTATAATTAACTGAATTCACAAATACTTTATTATATCCTGAAATTTATCACTTATAATACAATAAATCACATATATTATTTTAAAATTGTTTGTAAGCACCATTTCTAACAAAAAATATAATGTTTGTTCAATTACTTTTTATAACATGAGAAATAAAATTTTTGAATCATTTTGAAATGGGAAAATACCTACAGATTGGCACACTTACTACATATTCAATTATGTGGCAGTATTATACTTTTATAGGGGAAATCTTGCCCTGAAAACACTATTTTTGTAGATTTGAAGTCACATGCAAAATAAAAATCATGTCCTCTAAGACTTTTATATTATTTTTCAATAGCTATTTTTTTTTTAGAAAAAAAAACAGTATATTATCAAAAAATTCTTCATTCTCAATTACTTTTAATTTAAAATTTCAACTTAGAGGCTTGGTAAATAAAAAATGTTCAAGATAATATTGAAAAAGGAGTTTTAAGTGATCCTTAAAAAAATTTTTAACATTAGCCAATACCATATTAAAAGTGATTTCATACATTGACAAAAGTTAAAACTAAGACAGAAATAATTTTAAAAACAGCTTTTGATTTATACAACAAACATACTGACAAAAAGAAGGGGGACTGCAGGCATGCCGTCCTATTCTTATAGGTTTAATCGAAAACTCGTGCAGTATATTGGCCTTGCATTTTCAAGAAAAAAATAACCATGAGCTGTAAACTTTAAAAATAGTAATGAAGTAGCAAATCAGAAAAATCATGAATCATAATAGCCAATTATTGATTTAAAAAAACTTAAAAGTGATCACAAGTTTAAAAGCTTTTAGCTTGATAACCATAACTAGCTAATCAGATACATTTATGAATGCAGTATGTTTATCATATAGTACCCAATAAAGCCTCTTTTAATGATTAACAATTAAAATAAGTATATATATTTTGATTTATAAAATTTAGGACACATAATAGTGGCACTTTCACAGAAATCACTCAGTGCAAATATAAAATAATCTTTGTTTAATATTCTATATAGTAATAAACTCAAAGACAAAAACTAAAAAGTATCAGTGAATTTTGATAAAACCTTCGAGGTCTACAGGAACTTGACCAGAAAAATGAATATTTTTTTCTATTACCTTACGTGCCGCCAAGCATTTTAATGTTATGTACTGCAAGTGATTTAGAGTACATTCGGAAATTTCTTGCAGCATATCATGAGGGTGATTACCAGTCCCGTTCCTACGATCTATGTGAGCTCCATACCTTAAAAGAATATCAATAACAGCTGGATTGTAATTGGATATGATAGCAGCAATATGTAAAGGTGTACTCAGGTTGCAATTCACAGCTTCGACATTCGCACCACACTGTAATAAGAGTTCAGCTACCCCCGCATGCGGGAATATAGCTGCATGTGGGTCTTCAAAAAATGTATTTGATTTCATAGTATTTGTTTTCGAAACGACCAAATGTAATATGGTATCACCAGAAGAAGTTCGAGGATCGATGCGTAGCACACGATGCACAATTTGTTTCATGGCTGCGATTTCATCAGAGGTTTTAGGAATAACAAATAGAACATAAAAGAGATGAGACAGCACTTTCAGAACTTTATCAAAATATTCCTGCTGTTTCTTAAAAACAGGTCTAACGCGCAATAGTTCTATGGATTCGTCAAATCGAGAAACCAGCAACCGAATCGACTCGTACACATCAGCAAACTGTATTCGTTCCCTCAAAGTACCATTGTTATGTTTCTCGTGAAGGTCAAGAAAGAGTCTCACTAAGGCTTGAGCAGAAAAGCATGCTTCTGTGTGTAACAAAGTGTCTTTTTGAATTCGTAAATCTAAGGCATATCTCCAAAGATCTATGCATCGCTGATATTGTAGACTATCGGCATAAGCAGCACCGCGGTACATCAATCGGAATATCATGTCTCTGTGCAATGGACCTAAAATCCTCTCGCACACGAGCAGCGATTGTATCCTCATGATGTCCAAGTCCAACGCCAGGTTTTCCAGCTCTTCCACGGTATCGAATTCAGTTGCATACAGGTAAGGAGCTTTCCGTTCAATCTTCCTCTTCTCCAACCGATTGTTTGGATCTTCGTACCTGATTAAAAGAGCAGTTCGCCAATGATATAAAGCCTTTCTCAAATCATGATGTTCTTCAAGAAAGGTAGTACCCATTAGTTCGTGTGCTTCAGCAATTCGTTCTTTGGAATAATTGTAGTTTTCAATTAAATATTCAAATACATGAGTAGCACTTTTAAGACAAGCAGTCTGTAAAGCATCATCACCGTACCTGCTCCTTATGAGAGGGTCCGCACCATTCTCCAAGAGAAGCTTGGTAGTTTCAAAACGATGCTCTTGAATTGCATAGTGCAGAGCAGTTTTTAACTGGATATCTTGAGCATTTACTTCTGCACCATGGTCAATAAGAAATTCACAAAGAGGTACACTCTGAACCGAGTTAATGAGGCAAGTGCCTCCGTTGTAATTAGGTTTCAATATATTAGCATTATGTAGCACTAAATAAACAACTATTTCATAATGCGTCATAAAACAAGCCGACCTTACGGGAGTAGATCCAGTGTCCGAGATACTGTTTACGTCCGCTCCGTGTTCTACTAAACATTTCACAACATTATATTTACCTGCCACAGATGCACACCATAAGGGGGTCACAAAATGAATAGATCTATCGTCAGGAACTTCGTACATACCTCTCTGCTCAACATCAGCGCAGCAGTGTTTGATGAGATATTCAACAATTTCAACGTTGCCTTTCTTGGAGGCCACGAATAAGGGAGCACAATGGTCTTTAGTTCTAGAAACTATCTCACATCTGTCGTCCACGGAAAATCTCTCGAGTTTATTCCGTATTGCATAAGATAACTTCGCGCCCGGAGCTGCTAGACGACATTCTGTGAATAGTTCATTAAATGTCAACTCCTTTTGCGACACCAGATCGTTTTTGCCAGTGAGCCACATCGTTAAGTTTTACTGATTGCGAGTCAAATTAGTATCAGTTTTTCCCTCATCTCACTCACCTACATCGACACCGAATTTCACTTTGTGATCTGCACCGAAGCTGTACTTACTATGACTAGGAATGCTGAGGCACCGTCGGCCATATTCGTCGTTTGTAGCGGAAGTGCCTCATCATTGGATGAATCGACAGTCGGCATTCTACGTCACGAAAATTCTGCGCATGTCCCGTGCAAGCGCAAATCCGATTGAAAACTGGAAGTAACGATGCGCATTTTTATTTCGCTTTCTTTTTTTTTTTTTTAATTTGACGGAAAAAAAATTAATAAGCGCACTCAGTTTTTGTAGCTATTATTTTTGTTTCTCTTTTTTTATTGAAAAACTTTCCCGTTCTTTGCTATTCGTTGGGTAAAAAAATGTTTGAACTGGAAATAATTTTAAAAAATAAAAATCTCAAATGCATGACCTTTTTTTGAGAATTATCACATACATTTAGGGGAGGATTTACCATGTAGCAATTGCTAGCAGCCGTAAGACCATAGGGACCTCGATAAGAGTCCAAAAATACTCATAAATCTTTTGCATAGTTCTTTGATAGACAAGGAGCCTTCAAAAATGCATTGCGACGGGCCCATAAACTTGTAAATCCGCTACTGTATTCAATTAAACTAGCCAGTTTGGGCGTTTTCCAAAAAAAAAGGGGGGGGGGTAGAGAAAAACAATGAAAGGAAAAATATGAAGAGAAAAAAAAAACGAAAAAATTGTACTCAACAGAGCCTGATTACTGAATAAGCCAACTATGGCGCAGCCTAGTGGCTCCACAGTTTAGGGGTCACCAAATGGCTAAAATTCTCTAGTCAATGTCTAAATTTATTTTATCCAATGCCTAAAATTGTAAGGATTCGGTACAGGAGCCCCACAAAAGTATTAGACCTAGGGATCCGTGATATCTTTATCAGGCCCTGGTACTGAAGTAGGTTATCACCAGGGCTGCGGAGTCAGAGGAAAAATGCTCGACTCCGACTCCGACTCCGGGATTTTAAAACTTCCGACTCCGACTCCCGCTTTTTTTTTTTTTTTACCCAAATGTGAAGAGGGAAAAACCCTAAACAAAGGGTGAAATATTAAGTCCATGTTTAAAAGTTTCATTTTTATTCATGGTCGTAGCCAGGACTAGTCGTAGTTTAGGGGCGGGGGGGGGGTAGCAAGCAGGGGGATCCCAGTTGGAGGTCATGGGAGGTCATTGTGACCTCTTAAAAAGTTCAATTTTCTCAAGAATTCTCACAGGTAATTTCACCACATTTACCTCAATTCTCGGAGGTCACTGCGACCTCCAAAAAAGTCCATTTTCTCCAGAGCAAAAGACAAGTGCCACTCTTGTCATTTGACTCCGCATAAAACTAATCCTTTTCTTGTTAAATGGCCAGACTTTATTTTAACAGTTTGCATTTTTGCTGCAAATATTTTTTATTCACTTGCATAAGCCCAAACATAGCAATTTGTTTCACAAAGCAGACCCGCCATTTTGAACCCCTTTTTAATAATCCTAGATGCTTAGGATTTGGATATTGGAAGCTGAAAATTTGTATATGTTAGTTTCAAAGATATGTTTTCACCTCCATAAAATTTCATCCAAATGGGAGGTGGTCGGAGTCGGAGTCGGAGTCGACATGTTTTTCAGTGACTCCGACTCCGACTCCTTTGGTCCAATATCCGTCCGACTCCGACTCTTCGACTCCGGCTCCGCAGCCCTGGTTATCACACCGAAAACAGTATCTGATATAATTCTATTCACAGATTGATTGATAGGAGAATTTAATGTTGACAAAAGAAAAACTTCGAAACATTAATGAATGAATTTTTAAAGTTAATAAAGAAATATTTAAAAAAATAAATCGAACAATAGAAATATCATTGTGTTTCACGTGTCGAATTATTTTGTAAATGCTGTTGATATCTTTCATGCTATGTCGTTTGTTTTAATTCATGTATAGAGACTATTAGTCATGAACTGTAAATTTTCTAACCCACAAATTCTTACAACGAATAGCTAGCTCAATTACAGCATTCAGATACTGCGGAGATGGATGAGCCCTATTTTGGGGTTCATCCGTTTAGAATAGCCATAATCGAGCTAAGGGCAAACAACCACGTATAGATAGATGCCTGACATATCTTCTTAGATTTCTAAAATTAGCGAGGAATGATTTGAAAAGTATCTGGAAGGGCATCCATAAAATTGCCACGAAATTAATCCAGGTTTTATTTATTTGGCACGATGAAATGTGTGAACGAAATACATGCGGAAAAGCAAAGTAAAATGTAAATCTGGTGGACTTGGGGCTTGGTCTTTGCTCTTTTTTCTTTTTTTCCCTTTTGGTATAATTTGCATTGAAAAATATACCAATAGTGCTCACCCGCGGAAAAATTCGAAATGACGGGTTTGTGTACGGTTTGCTTTTTGTACCACGTTCAACGCTACAAATGGTTTTTAAAGAAATATTTTTAATTGGGAAGGCATGTTTGTTGCTAGTACTACTCCCAGATTTCTTTTCGAAGCTAAGCAAGTTAATACATCCTAAAAAATATTTTCAATTCAGTGGCGTCCTGGTCGCCCACGAGGGTCGCGGGAGGTCACTGTGATCTCAATTTTTTTTTCTTTTTTGGCATATTTTGTCTGGTTTTCGATGCATTTAGAGATAGTATTGCTTTACTGACATTTGTCTTCGTATATGTGTATTAGGGTGGGGCGAAAAATAAAAAGTTTTTCAGATCAACTTCTAATAGTTGCCAAAAGTTGTCTTTGGTGATAGTTAGCTTTTGTGCAAAATTTGAGAAAAATCGGTTAATATCTTCAGGGGGCGCATCCCGATAAAAGCTATGATAAAACTTTGCGATCGCAGCGCCCCCTGAAGATATTAACCGATTTTTCTCAAATTTTGCACAAAAGCTAACTATTACCAAAGACAACTTTTGGCAACTATTAGAAGTTGATCTGAAAAACTTTTTATTTTTCGCCCCACCCTAATGTGTATGCTAGTATTTTGTCAATGATTAACATTCAAAGTTGTATTCAGAAAATTGAGAATTCCCATTCCCTAAAAAGTTAAGTTTGAGGCGCCCCTGTGTTTAATCAATGAAATCGAATACGCATTTTAAATATGTGTGATGCAGTTTTATCTAATCAGATAACACTTGCTTCACTATTTCATTGACATCATAAGTCAAATGACATTATATCAACCAAGAATAACTCGCATATCGCCGTTTTTCCCTTTTTTCTTCTTCTCTCTTTTTTAAATTTGTGGGAAATTGAAATTATGATTATGAATGTATTGGGGAAAATAATCACTGCATAACTAAATAGGACGTAATTTCACTGACTAAACAGGGGATGATAATTGCACTATTCATCGAAAGCAATTGCGTTGATTCATATTTTACGTAGGGTTCTGAAAGAGATGACAATAAAAAATATTGTATCGAGCATAGATTTACAAACTAAAATAAATAAAAACCGGAGAAATTTCAATTTATAGCATTGTTTAATACATTTACCATGTAAATGTGTTGGATAAACACCACAAATAAACTGTACACAAACATCCCCAGAATCGTTGGTGTTTTGACACATTGCTTTTGCTAGTTGTATAATTTATTATGCTAGGTGTGCCATGATCCCCCCCCCCCCCCCAAAGGAAGCGGACCCTTCTAAATAACAGTCCTGGTAGAGAATATCAGACCTAGTTGCTCAACAGTTGGTGCTTTTTATTGTTCCTGCTGGAAACATGTTCTGCTTTTTTTTAACTGCAGTAATTTAGGTTGCACTGTTACTACAAGATGAAAATTTTTATTTTATTTTTTCTTCCTAAGTATGCGCTTTTTCAGTATTTAATGGATTTTTAACCAACTTCAACAAAGGAGGAGGTTATACAATATCAGAAAATTAAAGCGGATTAGTTTTCGTTTAAAATAAGTAAAGTAAAATAAGTTTTTAGTAATCGTTTAAAATTTTAGACTCGTTGTTAGTTTCTTTTTTTAGATAGTTTATTTTATGGAGCATTTACTTGAAACAAATAGGCAATGTTTCGCAATGAAAACATCACCTTATTTCTGAAGTACATTTACACTAAAAAGAATTTTAAAAAAATGAAATTAAAAAAAAATGAACCGACTTCAGAGCTTCAATCGGCAATTGCTCTAAAAAGTAAAAAATAATTTTATTCTTTGCGCACCATCGATACTACTTTTAAACATAAGTTTTGTAGCCGGAGCAAAAACGATAGGTAAAATGGTGTTTAACCATATTTTGCCAACATATTTCAGAGAAACCATTGAAAATAAATTACAGAATATTTGTACTATTACATAAATAGGTGGTTGTCAATGTAATGTATGCGAATGCGAGTAAAGAACCTGTATCCATTAAAATTTAGATTTATAATTGAATTGAAGGTGAAAGGTATGTAAGAATGAAATGCAGATTGGCGAAGCACGTAATAAAGGGTAGGGAGCCAAACTCGCAATGCACAATCTTCAGAAAAGGAAGAATGGAGAAGTGAAAGTGAAAATGAAGATGGTATACTCTGTGCGTATTGCACAGGATCCTTTTTAAATGATCATAGGAGTAAAAGTGTGCTCCGTGTCAAAAATAGTTCAAATGGTCTCATCTAGACTGCACTGGTAATGCAAAAAAAAAAAAAAAAATCATTTGAAGTGCGAGTAATTAATTTATGAAATGCAAGCAGTTGCTTTCTAGTGTTATTTTTCTAGCACCTCATAATAAGAATCATCTGGAAAATGTTGGCAGAATATGGTTAAATATCATTTTACCTCTATCGGTTTTGTTCCGACTTCAAAACTTACGTTTAAAAGTAGTATCGATGGTGTTCAAAGAAAAAATTATTTTTTTATTTTTTAGAGCAATTGCCAATTAAGGTTTTGAAGTCGGTTCTATTTTTTTTTTTCCAAAAATATTTTTATTTTATTCTTTTAAGTGTGAGTGAACTTCAGAAATAAGGTGTGTTTCCACTGCGAAATTTTACCTAATTTTCACAAGTAAATGCTCCATAAAATAAACTACCGAAAAAAGTAAACGAAACTATCCAAGCGTCCAAAATTTTAAACGATTGACACTAAAAATTAAATTTTGCTATTCTCTGATAATTATGTGAATGCTAATTTTATCAAAGCCATTTAAATATTAACGGCTTTTAAACTAATTTATATTTCAAAACAATACGAGTTTTTCTCGCGATAGAAATACTATGTACGTGGCCGTTCTCTGTTATTAGCGTTAGATGCAGATAAAAACACCATAGAAATGATTTTTATTATGTAGCACAAAGAAGCCTTCATTCCCAACTGTCATTATTACGATTATTGTGATTACGATTACTATTTCCTTTGATTTCTGCAGGATTCCGTTATCAAACCTGGACCGTGGGACCACCTGGAAGGTACACCCTTTCAATTTTTTTTTAATCCATCCAGGCGTCTACAAGTAATCGGTCAACATACATTAAAAAAAAAAAAAAAAAAAAAAAAAAAAAACTCGGTCAAACTGAGAAGCTGCTCCTTTGTAGCTCCTTTCCTGAAAACCCTTTGCTTTGTTAAAATCGGTCAAAAAATTTTTTGTAGTTTTTTTTTGGCTTTGTTTTTTTGCTTGTATTTTATATTGATGAATAAAAAATAATTCATGAATTTCTTCACTTAATTACATCTTATTCTTTATCTTTATTTACCTTTTTGTTTATTGATTTTTCTTTTATTTAAGAAGTTAAGATGAAGGCGAATCTTTCGCTTTGGTGACCATTTTCCGTACAATTTAAACAATTCTCAAAGAAAAGGAAAGGAATGAGAATTATAGCTGAAATTTCTCCTTATTTTAACATTTGATAGTTTTCAATTTGTTTTCGCATTAAATGTAAAATTAATCGATTTTGTCATTGTTATTATCTCCATATATTATTTCTCTAAGCCGAATCCTATACCCGGTCGAAACTCGTTCATTTCTTTATCGAATTGCAAGAAAATTTATGATTTTGAAGCTTATCCCGCGGGCTATTGACGAAAATTAGACCCACCCTCTAAAAAGTGTCGGTTCGTTTTTTATTCGAACTTCAATTTTTGGACACAAAATTGACTCTATCTAGCGAAATAATTGTCGTATCGTCTCCATTTTGATTTCATTCGAAAGATTAAAAAAAATGCGTTCTTTAGAACGTTTCTCCGCTAGCGCCGCGTAACGAGAATCTCGAAAATCCACGTTTAAGCGACTTATAAGCGATTGAAGTTTGAAAAAGTTAAATTTTTTGCTCAACTGTCAAAATCGTTACATTGTTGCTCAAATCAATTTTAAATGCGACATTTCAAGCCAAGGCTTAGCTCGGTAAACCTTAATTGTAACTTTTATTGTTTCAAAATACTATGGTAGTTTTGCGATAACGTTAGTATTTAGTTTAGTAGTAGCCTTGGGTATTTGATTTTAATATAGGGTATCACTTTTGTAGTAGTTGTAAAAGTGAACGTGTCTTTGATCTCTTTGAAAAGTTGTCAGAACGACGGCAGTAGATGGCGATGTTGTGCAAATGAAGCCAATAAAAATTGTCGTATTAAATTTTAAGTTTAGAGTTTTTTTTTTTTTTTTTTGCGGAATTCCGCACGGGTCACCTAGTCTCCATATATTATTTCTCTAAGCCGAATCCTATACCCGGTCGAAACTCGCTCATTTCTTTATCGAATTGCAAGAAAATTTATGATTTTGAAGCTTATCCCGCGGGCTATTGACGAAAATTAGACCCACCCTCTAAAAAGTGTCGGTTCGTTTTTTATTCGAACTTCAATTTTTGGGCACAAAATTGACTCTATCTAGCGAAATAATTGTCGTATCGTCTCCATTTTGATTTCATTCGAAAGATTAAAAAAAATGCGTTCTTTAGAACGTTTCTCCGCTAGCGCCGCGTAACGAGAATCTCGAAAATCCACGTTTAAGCGACTTATAAGCGATTGAAGTTTGAAAAAGTTAAATTTTTTGCTCAACTGTCAAAATCGTTACATTGTTGCTCAAATCAATTTTAAATGCGACATTTCAAGCCAAGGCTTAGCTCGGTAAACCTTAATTGTAACTTTTATTGTTTCAAAATACTATGGTAGTTTTGCGATAACGTTAGTATTTAGTTTAGTAGTAGCCTTGGGTATTTGATTTTAATATAGGGTATCACTTTTGTAGTAGTTGTAAAAGTGAACGTGTCTTTGATCTCTTTGAAAAGTTGTCAGAACGACGGCAGTAGATGGCGATGTTGTGCAAATGAAGCCAATAAAAATTGTCGTATTAAATTTTAAGTTTATTTATTTATTTATTTATTTTTTTTTTTTTTGCGGAATTCCGCACGGGTCACCTAGTTTATTATTTACTTCAAATTTTATTTTCTTTTAATATTACTATTATTAGTTATTTAGAGTCGCACTGAGTGGTTCCAGTTAACTAACTACAAAACTAAACTAACTAACTACTAAGTTAACTAACTACAAGGCTTAGTGCTACTCACATGGCAAGGTTGTGAAATAAATTTTCTATTCTTTATCTTTTTATTTTACAAAAAATTAAAAATGAAAGAAAGGGAAAAAAAAAGGCAATATTGTACGCAACTAATTGCATAATTCAATGACTCTGAAGTGACTTCTTGGAAATATTTTTGAAGTTGTTGAAAGTGCTCTTCCTATACTGTAATTTCTAATTGTCGGTGCTGTATACTAATGTAGTGGTGCCCAACATTTTTCTGCCCAAGGGCGGCACCTCCCATAAAAATCATTCTCGCTGGCTGGAACAGATTTAAAAAAAAAAAAAAAAAAAATCAGAATATTTTATTATTTTCTAAATAACATGTTAGAACATGGAACAGGGAAAAAATACAAACAATAATTGTTGTTGTCATTACTTGATGCTTAATTTATTAAATGCATGTCTTTCAGAAACCGATTTCTGAATATTTGGCACCAAATTTGTGACATTGTCATTTCTCGCTCTTTCCTATTTGTAACATTGAACAAAACAACGGGCTATACGGGTCAGCTTAGCGGGCAGGATGTGGCCTGCCGGCCGTAGGTTAAGCCCAACGGTAATAAATGATAGATATCTTGTGATGTTGTGAATTAGAAAAGGGGAATGTTTAAACATGAATTTAATTTTGCAGTATTAAATTAGCATTACTTTTTGAATAAATAATTTACTTTACATCCCATTTCTGCCCTAGCTTAGTAACCCTAAATGGCGGAACAGCTTAAAGCCAAGCTAACAATTCATTTAACATAACATGGTTGGAATTATAATAGTAAATTATAATATTTATTATAAGTAAATTGTAATAATAATTGTAGGGGTTAGGGAAAATTACCTATTGAACTTCTGAAGTCGGTTCTATTTTTTTAAGTATTTTTATTATTATTTATTAATTATGAATAACTATATATAAGTACTAGTTTGCGAATGTTTTAATTTTTTCATTCTGAAAACGGTATGAAACCAGAGAGAAAAAAGTAGCTCAGAGTTCACTTGAATGAGTGTGCATTGTTTGTAGTTTAACTTTAAATAAAAAATTTATCTCTTCCACTAAGTTAATTGTTTACTTTTTAGTTACTTGGTAAATACGCAAACGTCCTTGCATTTCAATTCTTTCTCTCTCTCCGAATTCCTGAACCCGATTACAAACAAAGAAGTGTTTATTTACTATCGTACTCATAAAGCATGTCCAGTGCGAGAGGTAATCGAACTCTCAGCAGCTTGGAGCGCATTGACCCCCCTATCGAAGCATATTTTCGAAAAGCATCCATTTTTCCTGTCCAGGTGTAATACAAGGTGCCAAGGCGAGCAGGTACACGGCGTTCTAAGATTAGAAAGTACATAAATAAAAAGAGAAAAGTATGAAAAAAAGAGAAGGTAGCACCCAAGGGGGGCGCTGGTCTCACACGAACACAATGCCTGTGCTTGTTTGCGTTGGTCTTCCTCGATTTTCCGTCGAAAAACACCTTTTGTGGGAATAGAAATGGCAGGTTAAGTGGCTTGAGGGGGCTTCTCGGCTACCAGGTGGGGTCGCAGGGAAAGTGAAGTTCAAGTTCGGGGTCATGAGGGAAAGTTCACGCGAGGTTACTTTTTCGGGGGCTGCTGGTGAGATTTCGTGTAGCTTCCGACAACTAACCCACTTCTAGGCAGGGCCGTCGGCAAGGGGGGGTGTGGGGGGTGCTACACCCCCCCACTTTTCTGAAGAAAGGGGCCGCCGATTTTATTTTATTATTAAAATGAAATTTTAGAAAAATATTTCAGGACTTTAAACGAAATTTAAAAGAGAAGCGGAATAATTTAAACATTCTTAAGAATATCAGTGAACCTGAATTTTTAAAAATGTCCTGCATTTTCCGCGGCCCCAATTATTACTTATCAAAAATAAATAATTGGGACCGCGAAAAATAGTTAGGATTCCTTCACACCGATATTCGTTGCGAAAAATACGAAATTTTCTCGTTCATGGGGTCATGTAAACGGAAAACTATAGGATGCCCAGTTTGGAAAAAAAAAAGTACTGTATAAATATGCGAGAGCTTTAAAAGGTACGCGAACCTCTGTAACTAAAATTAATTAAATTAATAAAACAAATAAAATTATATATACATAATTCAATAAGATCGATGCAATATTAAAAAAAAAAAAAAGAATATATGCTGAGGGCCGCCAAATTTTATATTTTAAAAAATCAAAAAACAAAAATTGCGTCCACCTTTCACCTTTGTAAAAAATATTAGATTTCAAAGCTCGGGGGAAGTTATCTCCCTCACCCAAGGGCGTATTTAAGGAGGGGTCCGAGCCCCCTCCCCCGGGAAATCGAGAAAGATTTTTTCAAAAGTAGGTGTTCGGTTCGTGTTTGCTCAAAAAAAAAAAAAAAAATCTTTGAGAAAACTCTCTATTAACTCTCTATTAACATTGTTTTCAAAGGTGTATATAAGGGAGGGCCCCAGAGGGTCTTTCCCTCCTATACCCCCCATCCGAAAAAAAATTCGGATTTTTTTTTTTTTTTTTTTAATAAAGGTAGTTATTATTATTCGGTTTAAGTTTGCTCTTAAATTATTTACATACCGTAAAATGGGGTGTATAGGAACAGCGGTGTCAATCGGAACAAAACTTCCCGACCGTACAAAGAAATTCTTCATAAATATACTATTGGGTATTTTTCGCCATGAATTTTTTTTTTAGAAAGGTAAGATCATAGGAAGTAGGACAAAATTACTTTTGTCAATCTGACAACGCTACTGGCTTCTGAGGAGGGCTACACGTGGAATGCTAGAAAACATCACATTTTCATAGACTGCAAAACTTCATATGCAAGAACAAACCTTCTTATATTTAAAAACTAAGAGTGGTATGTTTCAATTATACATGTATCTGAACAATAGAATACCACATTAGAATTTACATTTTTTATAAATTGCGTCATAAAAATGAAGAATTCTGAAAAATGCCATAGGAAAAAAAATTTCGGGGCGAATCGGAACACTTAGTTCTGTTGTTCCAATTCAAACTTATTTGAAGGAAACTGTTTGAAAAATCAAGATTCTAACCCCAATTCTTCTTATCAAGACAAGGACAAGGATTTATTACTGTTTATCCTTTCTCGTGAGCAACTAGATCTTAGAGTGACCAAAAAGTTACAGATTTCAAAAGATTTTTTCTCCAGGACTTTTTTTTACTTAAAATACGAGGTGGAAAGTCACATAGACTTTATGTAGTAAAAGTCCAGCACACAGACAGTGATGAATAAGCGAAAAAATCTTTCAGGACAATCCCCAAAACCCAGAGTTTTTAACAAACTAAAGAAAATGCAGAGTTTATCCCAGGAGATGTTATGAAAAAACTTAATCTAAGTCACAATTACTAGTTTTAAGGACTAGTACATATTTGTGGACTACATGAGGGACATCCATTCATGTTAAATTTCTGTATTTCAATTCAAAAGCATTTCTTAAAATTACTTTTCATTTTTCATAAGTTCAAAATTATTTTGAATTTTGATAAATTATAAACGTTTACTGGTATTGAAATTATACATTTATTTGACAGTAATTATCTGTTCTTATTCTCCCCCATCAATATTACTCATGTTTGTGAGACCTATTACAAGTTTAGGTGAAAAAAATAAAAATTTTAACATGTGTTCCGATTGACCCCTATCAGCGGGGTGATTTGGAACACCCATAATTTCCTATATATTTTAATAATAATTGTTCATAATGTTTTGTCGTTGCTTGGAATATCAAAAGTAAAGCAAGACCGAAGTTTTTACCCAAAAAACCGAATTAAAAAAAATCCTTTAACTGCTTTTTTACAATCAAAGCTGAAAAGTGTTCCGATTCACCCCATTTTACGGTACTTTTAGCTTGAAATATATAAATAAATAATTATTGCTAATAATAATTCGTTATGGTACCAGGCAGTGGTGCAACCCAAGAGGGTCAGGGAGCAGTTGCGTTTAACTCAACAGTAAAAAGAACGTGTCTTGGGAAAATAAAGATATTTCAATTAGAAAATGCATAGAAAAAATCCTAATCATTTTGAATAGAAATCTTGAAATGAAAAATATTCAACATATGTAGATTATTAGTCAGCAAATTACTTTTCTCTCTTTCTTCTCATTCCCCGTTTTTTTCAAGTCAATTAGGAAATAAGAGTTTTTAAAATAACCCTACACTCAATAAATTTAAAATAAAGTGTCATCATTCCTCCCCGGCAAGAAATTTAAAATAAAGAGTGAGTATTTCTCCCAGCAAGAAATTTAAAATAAAGTGCAATCATTTTCGGTTTTAGTTTTTTCACAAATAATTGCCAAGCTTTTAGCTAAACAAAACAAAGAAAAAAAAAAATTCGGAAAGAGGTTGAAGTCCAAGTCGGCCGAACTAGAAGGGCACGTAATTTTCAATCTCTTTACCAGTGGTGAAATTAAAGAATAGAGTGCCTCAGTGGCGGGTTTAGGGTAGGAAGTCGAGGCCCGTATATCCGCCAAGCATGAATTCAAAGAAGGCTCATGACCCCCCTTAAAGAGTCCAAAGAGATCTTAAAATTTCGCTTTTACAACGTGTAATTTAATTGCAGTTTCAAGACTTCAATATCCAAACATTTTCGGAAGAGAGTTCTTTTCCCGCTTCGTCTTCAAACCTTGGTCAAACATTGCCTCAAATGGCATATTAGAGATTTAAAATTCAAATAGTTAACGGTAGTTGATATCACCCCCCCCCCTTACTTTTCTATAGTCTTTAGCTCTAAAATGTGTTTTTAGAAAAGAGAGAGTTCCCGAATTACAGTCTCTATGCTCAAAAACTTCCTGAAGAGTCCCTAAATCCTTTCATTATCCTAAATGTTGTCAGACAAAGACTAAAAGTAGTTGTTCCTATCAAGAATCATGGCGTAAGCGGCGCTATTGAATTATTTTTAAGGGGCGTTTTTAAAAGTTTTTATTTTCTTTTTCTTTCACGTGTGGCTCTAGAGCCACACGTGGGCTCGTTTTTAGAGGGATCTTCGTGGAATTCTTGGATGATAAGTTTTTGCTCTTGGGGGTAATGAGCACCTCTGCTAAAAGTAAAATTTTGAACCTTCAGTTTCAAAAAATAGAGCTTAAAATGGCATTCTTGAAGCTTCAATGCCGCAAAATTTCGGGGCACAGAGCCCGAATGCTGCCTCTTCTCTTGACGGTATTAAGGATAACCTAAATAAAAACGTTTTTAAAACATTAATTTCGAAACATTTCGGGAGAGAGTCTTTGCTAACGTTACTCTACCAAAGATGGTCTAAAGTAAAGATGGCTTACGGTTTCAATTTTGAAAATTTTCGGAGGGAGATCCCTAACCACTTTTTGTCTCTTAATGTCTCCAAAGAGAACGCGAAATTGCGCATTTATACATCGAAAATCTTTCAGGGGAGGGTCTTTGAACTTTTACTTCCCAAAGATAACTTAAATGAGACTTCTGTTCAAAAAAAAAACTCATCTTTTTTTTCTTTTACTCTGTCATGAAGTTGTGCTTCATGATAGAGTAAAAGAAAAGAAGATGATTTTTCAACTCATATCCTGAGTTGTGCTTCAGTGTCAAAATATTTCAGGGGAGATGCACCGAGTCTTTTCAAGACTTCAATGACATTTCTTACATGTCACTAAAGATAGCCTGAAATTGCGTGTTTAGAATTTAAGTTTCAGTAAGTTTCCCAGAGGAGTCCCTCCAACGTCATCAAAGGTAGCATAAATAATTTCAATTTTGAAAAAAGTTTTGGAGGGAATCTAAAACTTCGTAATTTTGTATCTTTTCCAAAAATTACAATATTTTGATTCAATTTGAAAATTTCTACCTGTCTTACAGTAATAGCGAAAAAAAAAAGAAAGTTGGGGGGGGGGGGCTAAGCTTGATTATATGGGCCCCCTCCGAAATAAAAACCTATATACGCCACTTCCTTCACCCTATATGATGAGCCCAGGGCCGCCAAATTCTCAACACCCCCCCAGATATTTCAGCTAGCGACGGCCCTGCTTCTAGGGCCGTGCGTGGTGGGGCTAAATAGGTGGCATAGGGCACTGATCCTAGGACAGTGGGGCGCACTGACCAGTGAGTGAACAATAAAGAGCAATTTAATTTTCAAAAATTCATAATGTCGTTACTACACATGCGAGAAGCGACACTGTAGTCAGAAGCTGACGACAGTGTTGCTTCTGAATTATTGTAGTTTCTAACTACAGTAAACTCTCGATTATCCGCGAGCGGATTATCCACGGGGCAGAACCGCGAGGGTCTCGGGGAAGAAAAAAAAACACAATTAACTGATTTTTTTCGAAATTTTTTTTTTTTTTTTCGGAACATTTCTCACTCAAGATTGCGGTGTACTTTTCATCCAAGAAATTATTTTACCTGAGTCTTATCGCAAGTACCACTTCTTTATAGATTTTATACTAGTCCAATCAATAGGTAGAGAAAAACGGGCTTTCCTAACAAAAAACGGGCAATAAAAGGAATAACACATATCTTCATTTAATTAGAAATATTTGTTACCATTTTTAATAAAATGCAATAATGCTGCACTGTTTTCAAATTTACCGGATCTTCAGACGAAATTCACCGAGGGCAATTTTTGACCTCCCGTGACCTCCCATCGGAGACGGTTAAAATGCTTTAATTAATGCATACATTTTTCTTTTTCTTTCTTCTTCTTTTTACTTCCTTTTACGTAGTAAAGGAAGTATTGTGATCGCGAAAAAAAAATCACTCAAATTTGAGTCTAAATTTTGATTTTGCTCACCCCCGAATGAAAATTCCTTAGTTTTTTTGACCTGTCAGCACGTGCATATGTACCTACCAACATATAAGCAGCCGAAATTTTTTTTTCAACCACCCCCAAGTTAATTACGACGAGTTTTCTCGTGACGTCTGTATGTACGTGTGTGCGTATGTGGGTCGCATAACTCAAAAACTATATGCCGTAGAAGCTTCTAGCTTGGTATGTAGGCTCTGAGGATGGTCTAGTTGTGCACCTCCCCTTGTGGTTGCATTTGAATGTTCCCAAGGGGGTGTTTACCCCTTTTTTGGGGTAAATCAGTGTTAATTTCAATGCAGACTCAAGTGATATGAATTGGCGCGATCACTTGGCTATATGTCGCCAAGCTTTTGGTCGCCAAGTGTTTGACGCCAACTTGGCGACATATCGCCAAGTTGGCGACAAATTTGGCGAAAAAAATATTTTTTTGAATTTGGGTTCAACTTGGCGCTATTGGCGATATTTTGCGAAAAATTCACTGAATGATATTAAAATCAGCAATATTTAGAAAATTAACCATTGCAAAATATTTTTTGCATTGTTTCGTGGCAGATTAGGGGAGTAAATATTTGAATTGTTACCTTGCTCACTCCAAGCACTTTTTTTAACACTTAAGGCAACTACTAAGAAATTTACACGTAAAAGGAAGTAGTGTGGGGTCCATACCAGATTTTTTTTTTTTTAATGCAAGAACTTTCACGACTTTGCGTCAGTTTTTTTTCTGCAAGGTAGCAATTAGGGATGCACTGATAAGCGAATTGGCGAAGATCCGAGCAATCGATTCGGTCAATTAATTGGCAGCGCCCATTAAAAAATACAATGGTTTTTAATACTACAATTTCTCCATTGCCCCCCCCCCCATTTTTTTAATAATAATCTTTCAAATTTCCTTCAATTTTTGAAATCAAAATTTCATATTATTGTTAGTAAATTTACATTTTATTAACTGGGTATAGCACAATCCATAGAAAAAAGGGTTGCCAGAGCCTCGAGAGGTTGGACTTCTTCCTGTTGGTTCGCGGGAGGTATTTTATTTCCGTTCCCTCCTACCACCCATCGGAAACCTAATCAGCCTTTGAGGCCATCCGAAATGGAGAAACTAACATCACCACCACTATAAACAACTTGCTCGATCAGATACACCGCAAAGGGAAATCTTGCGTGTTGCAGTGGATATCCGCACATGTGGGTATCGAGGGAAATGAGTGCGCGGACGCCCTGGCCAAAAAGGCACGTAGTCTTAACCAACCTCTCTCCACCATCACACTTGCAGATGCGAATGCAGTGGCCAAGATGCAGAGTTTTAAACCAGGCCTTAAAAAAACCATTGATAACCGACTTCAACGTTCCTAGAAATATTACGACCACAACCGCCCGTCTCAGAACAGAACATTATAAAGGAATGAAAATGTTTCCTGACGGGACAAGGACTTATCCTTGCTGCAGGAACTGCCCAGACACCCAACTCACACCAAGACACATCTTCGAATGCCCAAGCATTACTGCAGCGATCTTGAAACTCGGTTTGCTACCAGATAGAGATCTCCTGTCTACAGTCCTGAGGCACCGAAGTTAGCGGCTACGGTCCTTCGGACTTTCGACAATGTTTAGCACAATCTGTAGACACGACATCATCATCATCATCATTAACTAGGTATAAAAACTGAAATAATCTAAAATTTAGTTAGTTTTCAGTATTCAAAAGACGCTTTCAACGTAGCAGCTACTTTTTTTGTTACAAGTAACCAGTTCATCCAATACTGGTTCTTTCTGAAAATTTTATGTGCCATAAATTAATTTTAAAACCCTAAGCGAAAGGTAGGGGGTAGAGAAAAGTATTGACATATGAAACATGTTTTCCAAGATTGAAAATATGAATATTTATACAAAACAGGAAAAAAAAAGCTTAAAATTAAATTAACAAAATTAAAGATCAATTTTTTTTGGGGGGAGGGGACTTAAAACTTGTATTTTCAGGTACAATGTACAGTCATAGAGTTAAAAAAACGAAGCACAAGTTCTTATTTGAAGACTATTAACCGTAGAGACAAGTGTAAGAGGTTATTTTTTCTCAAATAATGTACTCAACTAATGTACTAAGACTTTCGATACTTTGCAAATAATAACCTAAACAGCCTTGGGTAAGGCAAGATTATTTTTTTCATACCAAGTTATGAATCAACCAAACAATAAAATTTTCTGTATCAATAATGAAATTCTGATTTTTTTTCTTTTTTTTTTTTCAGGAAGTATGAAATTAATGGATATAGTCGGAGTCGGACTTTTTTCGGGATAAAGGAGTCGAAGTCGAAGATTATGAAATTCCAAGAGTCGGAGTCGGTCATTTCCCTTCTGACTCACCAACCCAACTGAGAGCAATGCCTGAAAGAGGAGAAAACGACACAGAGATACAGATAAGATAGAAAGCAAAATGTGTTAAATGGAGGAACAGCATCACCCTTTTTTTTTTTTTTTTTTAAAAAGGTATAAATCAGTACATTTTACCACACTGTAAAAATAGATGTTGTTTTTACAGTATAATATGGCTAATTTTATAGTAACAAACTGTAAAAATTGCTAATTTTACAGTAATATTGCCAATTTTACACTAATAAACTGTAAAATTGCTACTTTACAGTAATAAACTGTAAACTTGCTAATTTTAGCAGTTTATTACTGTGCATTTTACAGTTTTAAACTGGAACCTCTGCTGCTAGTAGTGAACTGTTGTTTTTACTGTATAATACAGCTAATTTTGCGGTAATAAACTGTAAAATTGTGATAATTAACTAAAATTGCTGCTTTACAGTAATGAACTGTCAACTTGCTAATTTTAGCAGTTTATTACTGTGCATTTTAGTTTTAAACTGAAACCTCTGCTGCCAGTATTATACTGTAAAAGCAACTTCATTTTTTGTAGTCAGCGCTAACGCTTTGAGATAGAAATTTAACCTCTACGAGTGCACCACTAAAAAGATTGACAATTACTGAACGATATGTGTGTGAACTGACGTTTGCAAGGGATTGCAAGAAGAGATCAAGAGAAATCGAATTATAAGTGAAGTTGAAAGCAGGGTTGCGGAGCTAGAATCGTAGAGTCGGGATGATTTTGGGGTAAATTAGTTGGAGTGGGAGTAGGTTTTTTCAGGCGTCAGTCATTTCTCCCCCTAGTCCGCAGCTCTGCCAGGGCTAATGATTATTAGAAATTTATTTTTAAGCACCCCTTGATTTTTTTAAACAGAAGTACGTTATTTTCATTAAATTACATTGTAATTTCCGTTGCTGCTTGTGTTGTAAAACAAACTGAATGATGTTAGAAGGGGAAAATGATTATATTTTACTGAATTGATGGAGGAAAGGGATTATTTTTGCACCGGTCCCAAACTAGGGGGTTGGGGGGGTCATGGCGCAGACTGCACCATTGACATTTTTTAGAGAGAGGAGACTTTGTAGAGGTAGTTTTCTTTTTTTTGGGGGGGGGGAGGGGGGAGGGGTGTAGCTCTCGCTCTTAGGGATCTTGGCAGGATGAAAACCCCTGCTTTCGGTCATGTAAAGGTTTGCAAACATTATTATAACGTGAAGTTTAAATACAGGGTGTCCACTCCTATCGTGGACCAATAGCTAATTTCTAAACCGTTAGAGATACGCATATAGTTCATTTAGGAAAAAATCTCCAAATTACGAAAGAAATTTTGGGTCTATTCAATGTTTTTCAAAAAATCAAATTTTGAAAGAGTTACGAAATTTAAATTTTTATACAGCCCCCCAGTCCTATCAATCATATTTAGTAAAACATTCTTGACACTGTAACGTTTAAAACTAACTAGCTGTCGTGGCCGTCACGAAACTTTCTTCTATATCTATCTTATGAATTCCGGTTACAAAATAAAATACGTACTCGCCCGAGTAATTGGAGACAGCTACAATTTCCCAATTATCGTAATAACCCTGCAAATGCAGAATCAATGAGCGAAATTGGAAATCATTACAAAAGCCTTTTTTCGATTTAATTGCAAACATTTTATTTGTTAGTCAAAAGAAATTGGCAACAGTTAAAAATTTCAAATCATTGAAAGTTTTCAGCTGTTTTGATAATTAAATAGCGTGAAAGCGATTTTTTAATGAATTAATTTTTCGCATTGTTGACTAAGCGCAAAAATCACCCCACCCTCCTCCTGGGGCGATTGGCGCCAAAATTTAATCGATGCTTGCTTCCATATTGGGTTAGTGTTATTCCAAATTTCATTCAAATCGCAGCAATATTTCCCGAGATACAGTAGGTGCAATGACAAAATAAGCACTTTTGATTGCTCCACCCCCCTTTGAGATATTGACACACAAATTGAATCAGCACCTGTACTCAATAGGGTCTACCTATGGACCAATTTTCGTTTGATTCCGCCGGTTACTTCCTGAGATATAGCAGTCACCCCCGCGCAGAACACGTGCGATTGCTCCACCCCCCTTCGAGATATTGACAAACAAATTGAATCAGCACCTGTACTCAGTAGGGTCTACCCATGGACCAATTTTCGTTTGATTCCGCCGGTTACTTCCTGAGATATAACAATCACCCCCGCGCAGAACACGTGCGATTGCTCCACCCCCCTTGGAGGAATTCGCTAAACAAAGTCAGGTGCACCAGTTCACATGGTGGTACATATGTGCAAAAATTTTTGTTCGATTTCATTCAGTAGTTTTTGCTCTAGCGCGGCCACAAAAACTGGTCACACACATACAGACTCACACACACACAGACAGACAGACAGACAGACATTTTCCAAAAATGGTCGAAATGGACTCAGCGCACCTCAAAACGTGCAAATCCGTCAAAATTCGACATTCGAAAATTTTCACGAAACCAATACTTTCTTCTATATATTAGATATAGAAGAAAGTAAAAACAAATCACTGTTCTACCACAAAAATTGACCGAGTTATGACGTTTTGAAAAATCAAGATTTTGCATTATTTCATGACGTCATCGAGAGATCACTAAAGGGACCGTATGCGAAATCCTTCAAAATCTTGATTTTTCAAAACGTCATAACTCGGTCAATTTTTATGTTAGAACAGTGATTTTTTTTTAGTTTTTAACGTTACAGTGTCAAGAATGTTTTACTAAATATGATTGATAAGACTGGGGGGCTGTATAAAAATTTAAATTTCGTAACTCTTTCAAAATTTGATTTTTTGAAAAACATTGAATAGACCCAAAATTCCTTTCGTAATTTGGAGATTTTTTCCTAAATGAACTATATGCGTATTTCTAACGGTTTAGAAATTAGCTATTGGTCCACGATAGGAGTAGACACCCTGTATATTCCTTATTATGAAACCTGATTTTCTGAATGAAAATAGTTCATCGTCGGAGCAATTGGGATTTTCGTCAGCTTTGAACAGACCAAGATGTTTCGCACACTGATTTTCTAATTTATGCCAACATAAATCTATATCCTTAGATATTTTTAATTTATGCGTTGATAAAATAAAATCGAATGGTTAAGACTTGCTTCACACGAAGAGCCGTATCAGAACTGTTTTTCTCTACCTTTCCAAATTACTTCCCACCGTTCTGTGATAAATAATAACATTGATTGCCGATGGAATCATAAAGTACTCTCATCGGCAAAGTGTTGAAAAATCAGCAGAAATAAACGTAATCCATCCTGGACTAAGTGATTTCTCATTTCCCAAAATATACCCTGCCTGCCCCTCGTGTTACGATATTTCTGTTGACGCAAAAATCGATGGCCGACATCAGTTGGGAACATGTCAGACTGAACTACATCACGAAACGGGGGCTTGCAGCCACCACGGTCGGGCTAGTAACTAGAGCAGAAACGCGGCCGCCGTGTGTGCTGGAGCCTAATTGGATTTTGTAGTTTCAGTCGGCGCACGTGATGTAAAAAGATGGTAAATCCGTGGTTCGAAGGAGGGAGGGGGGGGGGAGCAATTCTTCGTTTCGACATTGAATTCACTGTGAGATAAGAAGCTGGGGAAATAATTTTAGGCTGATTTTGATTTCGATTAGAATTGGAAAAGACTGGGTTGTCGTGGAGATATGCTCTTACATGAAGCATTTGCGTCTGCTAGATGTCTGGTTTTTGGGAGAAATAAACTAATGTTAATACTTTTTACTTTCTTCTATATCTAATATATAGAAGAAAGTATTGGTTTCGTGAAAATTTTCGAATGTCGAATTTTGACGGATTTGCACGTTTTGAGGTGCTCTGAGTCCATTTCGACCATTTTTGGAAAATGTCTGTCTGTCTGTGTGTCTGTGTGTCTGTGTGTCTGTGTGTGTGTGAGTCTGTATGTGTGTGACCAGTTTTTGTGGCCGCGCTAGAGCAAAAACTACTGAATGAAATCGAACAAAAATTTTTGCACATATGTACCACCATGTGAACTGGTGCACCTGACTTTTTTTAGCGAATTCCTCCAAGGGGGGTGGAGCAATCGCACGTGTTCTGCACGGGGGTGATTGCTATATCTCAGGAAGTAACCGGCGGAATCAAACGAAAATTGGTCCATAGGTAGACCCTACTGAGTACAGGTGCTGATTCAATTTGTTTGTCAATATCTCCAAGGGGGGTGGAGCAATCGCACATGTTCTGCGCGGGGGTGACTGCTATATCTCAGGAAGTAACCGGCGGAATCAAACGAAAATTGGTCCATAGGTAGACCCTATTGAGTACAGGTGCTGATTTGATTTGTGTGTCAATATCTCAAAGGGGGGTGGAGCAATCAAAAGTGCTTATTTTGTCATTGCACCTACTGTATCTTGGGAAATATTGCTGCGATTTGGATGAAATTTGGAATAACACTAACCCAATATGAAAGCAAGCATCGATTAAATTTTGGCGCCAATCGCCCCAGGGGGAGGGTGGGGTGATTTTTGCGCTTAGTCAACAATGCGAAAAATTAATTCATTAAAAAATCGCTTTCACGCTATTTAATTATCAAAACAGCTGAAAACTTTCAATGATTTGAAATTTTTAACTGTTGCCAATTTCTTTTTACTAACAAATAAAATGTTTGCAATTTATCTAAACAAGACTTTTGCAATGATTTCCAATTTCGCTCATTGATTCTGCATTTGCAGGGTTATTACGATAATTGGGAAATTGGAGCTGTCTCCAATTACTCGGGCGAGTACGTATTTTATTTTGTAACCGGAATTCATAAGATAGATATAGAAGAAAGTTTCGTGACGGCCTCGACAGCTAGTTTCTTTTGCTTGTGAAGAATAATGTAGGGCTAAACAAATGCATGTAGCATTACGTATGCGGATTTTTCCAAGGACTGAAAATACTCTTTGACGTGTTTAGAAGGCTCAACTTCAATTCCAAAATGAATTTTATTATGGAAGAGTGATATATACGAAATCAGTGAAAACTATAATAGTCATCGGTTTCAGACAGGGAAAAAAGATAAATGTATTACTGTGATTTTTAACATTAGAATGATGGACCAGGCCCGTCATTTCGATGTCCAAAAGGGGGATGGAGAAGGGGAGGGTATGTACTGAATGCAAATTTTTCGGAAAACAACAAACACTACTCCCACTTTTATGCCAAAACATCATTTTTTTTTTTTTTTTAAAGCGCGGGGGAGGGCAATTTCCCTTAATGGACGGGCTTGTGCTTGACATTTCGAAGTTCCAAAACATAGAAACTATTCACATGTTTTTTCAAGAAAATCCTGTTGCTTTCTACCCCATTTTCCTGTCTAATATTTTTTTTATAAAAAAATACAAAGCTAAAATCCATTTGACTGTATTTTTGAGCCTTACTTTCCATTTTCAAAACGGGAAACATATTTGTAAGGGCGTTAAAAAGGGCTGTGTGTTTTTTGTATACTATCAGTTTAAATTTCGTTGCAGGACACCTAAGGAAACTAAGCAGCAAATAATCAAAGCTTATTTGCTGCTTTGCTTGATAATTATTTTCAAAACCTCCGAGAGGGGCATAGCAGACTGACCATTTTGAGCAGATTATACTAAGTCTTGACACCTGTTTATCTCACCTAATAATTTGGATGATGCATTTTCTTTTATCATTTAATGCCACTATATTAAATTGAGAGGAGTACATATGTCATCAATGTCTGTTGTCAGTTACTTTTAATTTTTTTTATTTATTTACTTTAATGATGTATTATTTATTTATTCAATAAATTAATTTACTTTGGGGGAAGGATATATCAAATGAACAAGGATATAAATTGAGGACTTTTTTACATACAATAAAATGGACTTTTGGGGTATCCATAGGAAGTTTTGATTGTGCAACAATTTATCTCCAAACAACGTACTGTGTAAATTTCAAATGAAGTAATTTGAATTGTTTTACTTCAACAAAAATATACAAAGCTATAAAGGTGATTAAATTTACGAATTCTCCGTAATAAAGCTTTATTTATTTATTATTTTTTTCATTTTCTTTTACTTCATTTATTCATTAATTTTTATTCATTTATTTTATTTTGAACTCATGACCAAAATACTTAAACTAATTTCAGTACCTCACTATCAAAGAAGAATCTCTTTGATTCAACGACACATCAGACGATTTCACTCGTTAAACGTAAAGATAATTTTTCCCACACAGAACTATTTGTTCTCTAATTTTCCACCAAACAACACAAAAAAATCTTTTTTTCCCATCGTTTTGGGTGGAAAATGGTTACATTCAAAAATCGCGTGCTAACATTTCCTGTGGACGAACGTCCAGCTGCTTCGAATTCGGCGCTCTTCGGTTCCGCGGGTGTTTGACCTTCGAGGTTCGATGACCGCCATGAATGGAGATCCAGTGCTCGAACGCTCTTCTTCGTATTATTTGTATTCTGTTCTCATTTATACGTATCTGCTATTCTTTCCGTAAAACACATCTTTATTTTTGTAAGTTCATTGCCAAACTATTTCCAGAGAATGTTTCAAACCGTAAACAAATACCTATCTTTGAAGATTAAGTGTGGCGAAATCGTTGTAATGGAATCCACGACTTAAAAAAACTAAAACGGAACTTTATTTTTGAAAATAGATTAAAGTAGTAAAATAATACTTTTTTATTGCGTTCTTAAAAATAGAGATTGCTATTAGTTGTCGTTAGTTTTGTTTGGATGTTTATTTTAAAAGTAAATATTTTGAAGATGCTGAATTAATTTGGTCTTGCATCATTGCTGTCGTAACTCGCTCAAAACTGATTGAAAGTTTTTCGAGGGCATTGACCGTAGCTACTGAATGAAAAGGTATTTCTTCCCATGAAAAAACGCTTCATTTTTTGCATTAACTTTTTATGTCAAAAAAGAAAAAAGGAATAAAGAAACACAAAAAGAAAAATCCTAATATCTCTGAAATATTGTTTGAGATAAAAGAGATTTCATTTTTAAATATAATTCCTTCGATTGGCGTTTTGAAATTGATTTTCACGTTTGAACAAAAGTAAACATATAAACAAAAGGAATAGCTAATATTTAAAAATACCAGAGACATGCAGAATATCCTAAAAAATTAACTATTAAAAATAATAATATGAAGAAAAAAAACAAATAAATGAGCTAATATTTTTTTTGAAAGTATACTATAGTGTTAAACGAAAGGTTATTGACACGTTTTGTCAGTAAACGGTACCATTATTTAAACGTATCATTTTCATAGAAAAAAATATCGAACTTTTAATATTAGAATATAGTTAAGAGAATAAAATTAAATATTATTTGAGGGATTTGGAAAAAAGAATAACATTATTCTAGATATAAAAGTGAGAGAAGTGTTTGAAAAAGCGTATGTGAAAAATCTGCGTATTTCCGAAAGTAATTTTCAGCTTGTTTTCAATGTATAAATACGGACTTATTTAATTGTTAAAATAAAAATCCTTTTAGAGCTTTTAAATAACTTTATAAGGTTTACAAAAGGATAGTTTTGATTATTTTTTCAAAAGCTATTGCTAGATTTTATTCATAAAAAATGTCAAAAACAAGGATGAAATTACTTGGTTACATTTTTGAGAATTACATTTGATTTTTGATCTCTTGGAAAGTTTTGCCTTCTTCTTTTCTTTAAGTAATCAAAATTACTTATTGATTTCATTTTACTGTTGGCTTGTGTTAGCTCCTTTTATTCGCTTTGTGACTAGTGGATAGTCATATCATTCATTGTCATTACGTGATGAATTCATGAACGCTAAATCATTGAAGAAGAAAACCGCTTCTCTGATAATGAATATTATCGTTTGTATTATTCTTATATGAAAATAGTATCCTTATTTTAATTAATTTCTTTTTTTTTCAGCTTGGATATTCTTTCTACTTGTCATTAATTCCATATATTTCACATGCATCACCTTTAAAGGCTTAGATGCGGTAATTATGAAAAATTATACTTAGCCATATCTTTCCTAGGAATTCTTTATACCACATATATTTTCGCGAATTCATTTGGAAAGTTTTTACTTTCATTTTGTCTGCTTTAAAATAAGGAAGTTTTTTTTTATTGCTGCAGTTTTGTAACCATAGCTTTCATTAAAAATTATAACCGATAGCGACCATTTCTTACTGCATAGTGAATTATATTTTCTTTTCGTTTTTTTCTGATTGCTGCATGTATTATGGTTAACCTCTTCAACATTACGATTCATTGGTCTCATATTTACTATGAATTTTAAAAAAAATCTGAAAAGATGAACTTTAATATGTGAAACAATTAAAGTACTACTTTATTATTACTTTTATTGTTTTTAGTTATGTGCATTTTTTAAAGCTTTTGGTGCTATCTGCATGTAATCTTATTTAGTAGTCTTATCAATGAACAAAATTTGACCATGAGAACTCAACTTAAGCTTTTTAAATCAAGAAATATGAAATTTTAAACACTATATAAAGACATTATCGGAGGATCGGGTTTCGTAAGTCTCGATTCAAGACATGAGCGAAGCTCAACCTACTTTTGTCACAGAAAACGATTCACTCGGATCGTTATTGGGTTGATCTCGAATGCACATTTTGACTTGACCTTTCGCAATACTTAAAGCATTTGAGTTTTTTTTTTTTTTTTTTTGGTAAGATGGGCGAGACTTCTGATAATTTTTTTTTTCGGATAACTTTTCAAGTGAAAACAAGATAAGGAAATCAGCAAATTTTCTCTTTTATTATCTCTCGTCCAAGCTTTTTTATCTAACCTGTTCGAACATTTTAGAACATTTCGAAGAGATTATAGCAGAATCTGAATTGGTAAAATTGGTATGATAGGTAAAAAACTTAGCTTCTGTTTCCAATCATTTGAAGGACGCATCAAACGGCGGTCTGCAGGCCGGGGCCGGTCCGTAGAAATTTTTGCTCGTCCCCGTTAAAAAATTCTCCTTACTCAGGAAAGAAAAAAAAAAGAAAGGAAAACATAATAATAATAATAATAATGATAAGATCATATACGACATCTTTTACGTAAATTTTGGGGTTAATTTTCGTTGCTTTGTATGATTTTTCAGCAATATTTATTGTTCTTGTATATAATTTTTCTTATGGATAATTTTTAACAATCTTATTCTTAACATTTAAATAATTTTTGCAAAATTCATTAGCGTTAAGTAAAATTTCATTTATATGTTTATTGATTCATTTGTTATGATAACTCATTTGTTAAAAAGAGGGGGGGGGGGGGGCTCCGCCGTTCGCAAAATATTTTCGTAAGTATTTAAGGGTCCCTGAACCGAAAGATGTTTCCTTTTTTTCTTTATTTTTATTTCAAGAAAGGAAAGAAATAAACAAGAAAGGGCCTTAAAAACCTCATAGATGGTCCCTAAAAAATTCATGTAATTTATGGTCAGCAAACGCATTTTTTTTTTTTTTAATGCAAAAAAAAAAGGAAGAAAAAGAAAAAAGAAATTAAAAAAAGCCAAGAAAAAAAAAGGAAAACGGGGGAAAAGCAAAAAAAAAAAAAAAAAAGACAAAAGGAAAAAAACAAAAAACATCGCCGGTCCTGTCAAAAAAAGGCGGAGAAACGCTAAACTAGTGAGCTAGCGATGCATCCCTGTAAATTCTCCTTTTTTACAAAAGCACTGTACTTGCAGTAAAGACTTTCCTGAGAACTTATTTAAGCTGTGATAAGAGATGGGGTTCAAAACGGGCGTTAGTTCAAAAGCTTAAGAAAATAATTCATTGTTGCTTCCAAAAGATGAATAATAATTAATAAGAATAAAAATCAATGAAGCGCAATACCTCAGATCAATTTCTGAAACTTCGCACTGAATGTTTCTTAAAACATTGGGGTTTTCATTTTCATCATAATGGAAACGGAGTGTATTGAATTACATATAGATATAGTATATTATTACGCGGGCTTTACAAATTATACTATACATATTTACATTTATTACACTTATTATATATCATGCATTGTATATACTATTATTTATTACATAAACATAGATATGTTATTTTTTATTATTTTTAAAACTACGTTAAAAGTAATGATTCAGAAAATTTTCGAATGTTTTATCATGCCTAGTATGTTATGAGTAATTGCAAATCACCCTTTTAAAGAAATGTTTTTACTTGCTATTTTGAGCTCTATTTTCCGTAAAAGTTTAAAAGAAAAAAGAATTTAAGAAAAAAACGAATAAGCAAGGAAACTATATAGATAAAAATTGAAGTCTTAAAATGTGTCATAAAAAGCATGAAAAAAAAATAATAAATCGAGTAATTATTATTGGAAAACTAAAAATTAAAATTTGATAGCAGTCTCATGAGGAGTAAGAACTGTGCATTCATCAATTTTCAAACTGTGTTTACCTTCGTAAACAAATTGTAAGTTTTAAGGGAATAATGGACTTTAAAAAGAACCTTAGCTCCACGAATAAATAAATAAATTCAAGAGCTTGTTGTTGGATGTCTTTTCATAAGATTACATTCCCTGCATTGAAAAAGGCGTCCCTAGTGACACCGAAACACGTGTCTGCAACATTCTTTAATATTTGCGTTTAAACGTTGAATAACCTTAACTAATTTAGCTTCCTATTTCATTTCTTGATTTGTATTATCTTCCTCTAATTTTGAACAGTTCAAAAGAACATTTCGCTCTCCAAGTGAAAATTGATTAATAATAGACAAATTTGCTTCGGGAAATTATTCGTGGAGCTTATGAAGTTTTTAGACATCATTTCTTTTAATACATTAAATCTATTTAACATTAGCATTTGCTTGCGAATGTTCTTTTACCTAAAAATTTAGTTCTCAAAAAAATTTGGCTCTAATTGTGTTCACGACTTTTTGCTATCAGAAAAAAATGTTGCAACTTAAAAAACAGAAATTGATTGAATCATGATAGCGAAAATGGTGGATTGATTGAATAGTGAGATTTAACTTAGGAACTGGAGTTTTAAATCATTTTTTGTTCATTGCTCAAATGAAACTAACGAACGATTTTATTTCTGACTAGCGGTACCCGCACGACTTTGCCCGTGTTATAAAACTAAAACGTCATTTCCTAATAAATTGATATCGCAGAAAAGAATACTCAATTTTAGTTATAATTCAATTATAATTCCTTAAAACTATGATATAAAAATAAGACAAAAGAGAAAATAAGAACAATTTTGTTATTTACAGAAACCAACAGAAATCTTGCCAAAGTTTAAAAGAAGAGGGAAGTTTTCTTTCCTAGCTGTAAAAACAAAATAATACATTTTCCGAAATGAAACATTGTAGAAAGAACGTTGCAATACCGCAATTTATACGATATTTTTATAATTTAACGAGTTTTAATTCCTTAAAAACTGAAAAAAGAAAAGAAGACGATTTTTTTCACAACAGTTAAAACAGGGGTGCCCACAGGGGGGGGGGGATTATGGCGCAAGTTGCGCCATCAAAAGTTTTGGGGGGGATTTTTTAAACTAATTTATTTATTTATTTAAATTATTTATTAATTTTATTTATTAATTAATATTTATTAATTTTTTCAAATTAAATTATTTACTGACTTTTTTAATGTAAATTATTTATTAATTTATTTTTTTAACTTATGTTATTTCTTTATTATTATTTATTTATTTATTTATTTTGTGTTTGTATGTGTGTGTGTGTGTGCTTGGAATCTCTGAAAGGGAAAAAAAGCGATTCTATTCTGCGCATAATTAGTACTTTAAAAATATTAATAATACACAAAAAAAGAATAGTTTTTTAAAAAAATATAAATAAATAATATTTAAAAACATAAATAATATTTAAAAAAATAAATAATATTTAAAAAAATAAATAATATTTAAAAAAATAAATAATATTTAAAAAAATAAATAATATTTAAAAAAAATATTTAAAAAAATAAATAAAATAAAAAGGGATAAAAATCACGATAGGGTTGTGAAAAATTTTGGGGGGGAATTTGCGCCATTGAGCTTGGGGGGGGGCACCCCTGAGTTAAAATAAAGTCTGGCTTTGAAGAGATGGCACTTGACTTCTCCTTTTTTCAGAATTGTCTATTTTCATGAAGGGGTGATACTCAGATGAAAATAGAAGAATGGGATTCGCAATTCGTATTGGTTCTAGAGTTTGAAGATGTCACCTTGCTCATCTTCAATCTGTCCTAAAATTAAAGAAATTAGCCAAAGAGATAAAACATTTAAATTTGCACGGTCAAGGCAGATGTCTCATTGGACAGCTCATAGTCTACGTAAGTGGGTGGGTCTTTGTTTCATCTCTCCCTGCACCATTGGTCAAGGACTGCAACGAATCCGATAATTAATTTGAATTGAAAATTTGCGAAATTAGGATTTCTATAAAAAATATACTGCTTGTCATTTTTCCTTTTGTCGCCAATTAAATGCAATTACTGCTGCAAATTACAGTCCAACAATAAATAATCACACTGCAAAAATATATTTGGAGCACTTCTCTCTTTTAAACTCAACTGATCCTAAAAATTTTAAGTGTAAGGCAGGAATTCAAGTGAAACAGGCGATCGCAAATTCCAATGGCTACTGGAAATGAATTACATTAGAACGTTTCTTGATAAAAACATCGTAACGTCAGCGTGACGTTTGCCAATGAAAAACGAGCTAGATAAAACGTCACAGCCTACTTGGCGAATAAGAGGAGATCACTGACTGCTTGTGAGCTCTTATTGGCTTCACCCGTAGTGATGTCAGTGCCAAGTTAAGTAGATGATAATGTAATTCACTTCCAGTAGCGATTGCAATTCGAAGCGATTGCAATGGTGTTTCACTTGAATCCCTGCCTTAGGCAGGGATTCAAGTGAAACAGGCAATCGCAAACTACAATCGCGACTGGAAATGAATTACATTAGAACGTTTCTTGATAAAAACATCGTGACGTCAGCGTGACATATGCCTATGAAAAACGAGCTAGATAAAACGTCACAGCCTACTTGGCGAATAAGAGGAGATCGCTGAGTGCTTGTGAGCTCTTATTGGCTCCACCCGTAGTGACGTCATGCCAAGTTAAGTTGATGATAATGTAATTCACTTCCAGTAGCGATTGCAATTCAAAGCGATCGCAGTGCTGTTTCACTTGAATCCCTGCCTAAGGCAGGGATTCAAGTGAAACAGGCCATCGCAAAGTACAATCGCTACTGGAAATGAATTACATTAGAACGTTTCTTGATAAAAACATCGTGACGTTTGCCTATGAAAAACGAACTAGATAAAACGTCACAGCCTACTTAGCGAATAAGAGGAGATCGCTGAGTGCTTGTGAGCTCTTATTGGCTCCACCCGTAGTGACGTCATGCCAAGTTAAGTTGATGATAATGTAATTCACTTCCAGTAGCGATTGCAATTCGAAGCGATCGCAGTGCTGTTTCACTTGAATCCCTGCCTTAGGCAGGAATTCAAGTGAAACAGGCGATCGCAAATTACAATCGCTACTGGAAATGAATTACATTAGAACGTTTCTTGATAAAAACATCGTGACGTCAGCGTGACGTTTGCCTATGAAAAACGAGCTAGATAAAACGTCACAGCCTACTTGGCGAATAAGAGAACATCACTGACTGCTTGTGAGCTCTTATTAGCTCCACCCGTAGTGACGTCAGTGCCAAGTTAAGTTGATGATAATGTAATTCACTTCCAGTAGCGATTGCAATTCGAAGCGATTGCAATGGTGTTTCACTTGAATCCCTGCCTTAGTCATAGAAATTTCGTGCATTGTTCTTCATAATGATAATAAAAACAATAAACATCGAAAAAGATCAACCAGCAAACGATAAATTAAAAGCTAAACTGCAATTTATATTGAAATAAATTAATAATGGAGTAAAATATGTTTTGCAGACGATAAATTTAGAATGGTTTACTATCATGTTGGCTCTTTTTTGACCTCATTTAGGCAGGGATTCAAGTGAAACAGCACTGCGATCGCTTCGAATTGCAATCGCTACAGGAAGTGAATTACATTATCATCAACTTAAATTGGCATGACGTCACTACGGGTGGAGCCAATAAGAGCTCACAAGCACAGCGATTTCCTCTTATTCGCCAAGTAGGCTGTGACGTTTTATCTAGCTCGTTTTTCATAGGCAAACGTCACGCTGACGTCACGATGTTTTTATCAAGAAACGTTCTAATGTAATTCATTTCCAGTCGCGATTGTAATCTGCGATTGCCTGTTTCACTTGAATCCCTGCCTTGGTTAAAGAATTATTCCCTCTTCTATGCATCTTGTCAGATCGCCAAAATGTCTCTAAACACAAAAAAATGGTACGCGTCAGTTTCTTCCTTCTCTACCTATTTTAAGGAAAGGACTCGATTTTTCATTTGATTGACAGGTGCCATCTTATCACGGTTTTATTATAATTCATTTGACTAATTTTAATAAGGCTTAGAGTTTGGATTGCTACAAAAACAAATACATTTTTTAAATTATTAAGAGAAAAAGAACGAAACAAATAAACGAAATAAAAACGTAACCATGGTAACATGAAAAGTTGATTTCCGCTGATAAAATAATTCATTTCATCTTTATTTTCAAACAAATTTTATTCTCGAGCTAAGCCATTTTAGAAACGTTTGGCTTGCTTTGCTGAAGGTAAGCCTTGAATTCCGGGATTCTAAAACCAATTATTACAGCTCTTCTAATGCTCGTAGAAACTTCAAACTGACATCATTTTTAGCAGAAAATTTCAAGCTTTCGGAATGACATAAGACTTGAAAATGTGTATGAAATATTTTTTCCCTATTTTACAGAATTTTCGTTAAGAATTAGATTAGAAAAGAACGAAATAGAATTTTCAAAAAAAAAAAAACCGCTTCGTAGTGTATAACCCCATGCTACAAACTAATTTTGTGCTAAGTTTCATGAAAATCGACCGAACGGTTTTGGCGCTACGCGTGTAACAGACAGACAGAAAGAAAGAAAAAAATACAGACCCACCTTCAGCTTTATTATTAGTAGAGAAGAGATAGAGAAGAGATTAAGATTTTTTTTTTTTTTTTTCGTTTCATAAACTTTATAACAGTAGCATTTTATTATTTTCATTGTGTTTTACATTTCCTTAAAACAGCGGTCGACATCATAAATTGACCAAAGATCTACTTTCCAAATTTGTTGTAACACTAGATCGACTCTAGGTGTGTGGGGGGGGGGGGGCATACACTATAGAATTAAATGGATGTATTTTGCATAACGGTTAAGTTGAGACCTTGCTGACTTCAAATTGTTGGTTAACTCTTAACAAAAAAAAAAAAAAAAAAAATACATTGCTTGTTTTAAAATTGCTAAAATAATGACGATAAAAGGTTCCAGTGATTATTATAAAAGTTCGGAAAATTAGCAAATGAATATTCATTTAGACGTTGCACTTAATCTTATGCCAGAAATTAATGTTTATTAATTCTATTCAGACAGAAGGAAAGGTTCAAAATATTGCCACGATCGACTTGACACAAAATATTGACACGATGCTTGAGATCGACCGGTCGATCGCGATCGACGGGTTGCCTACTGTTGCCTTAAAGTGAAAGTAGTTCTTGTGTGTGTTATTTTATATTTATTTTAATTTTCTTTTTTTCTTATCATTATTATCCCTATTAGTTTTAAAAGCAATCTTTTTAAATTCTAATTACGTTTTCGCCCACATTACCCCTGATAGTAAATGTTTATTAAACATTCGCTTTTTGACTAAAGTTTTGGGGTATATTTCCAATTTTTATTGCGTGAAACATACTTGTAGGACTTAAAAATGTCTCTGTAAGGAATCACACATTAACTATTTTCTATAGAGCGATAACTGCTTATATTGTAGTATTATCTATCGAAACTATATCTGTTGTTAATAAACTGTCAGTTAACAGTGTAAGCGGAGGAATGACTGTCTGTGCAGATATCGACTCTATAGAGCGATTTTCAATTGTACTGTAATATCTGCAATATAAATGCAGTATCAATTTGACATGTATATAGGCAATCAAGATAGCTCTTGCACTGTAGCTGTTAATCCGTTTAATCCATTGTACTCCACTTGGTTGAAACGAATGGCAATGAATTCGACTGAAAAGCATTTCATTGATTTGAACGAAGCAAGAGAGAACTACACTCTAAAAATGTGAATTGAATATCAAGCAGATTGCGATTCATTCTTGCTTGGCAATGAAGTCAACGAACGGTTTTATTACTTTGTGTGTCTGTCTGTCTGTATGTGTGTATGCGTTTGTATATTGATATAATTTTAATCACAAATTTCATTTAATTTAGCCAACATCGCATACCTCTTTCTTTAGTCAACTCAAAAATGGTGAGAGCTGTTCAACAGTTAGCCTTGAAATGCAATTGTACTCCTCGAACTCTGCCATTTTGTAGCAAGAAAATTGCAATATGGAATTTGAGGTCGCTTTTGATTTGAAGTCTCAATATTTGTGCCGTTCGTCGTAACAGTGGTGTTACTCAATATTTTTAAAACATGCATTTTTTGTTAAATGGTACTGTCGGCCCCTCTTAACCGAATACCATCGGTTCCAAAAAATATTTTTTGATTAAGCGGGGTATTTGTTTAAGCGGGGAACTTTAACATTGAGTCTATGGCATGGGAAATATTCGGTTCCGAGGTATTTTAGTCTTAAGCGGGTTATTCGTTTATCCGTTACCCGATTAAGCGAGGCTGACAGTATTGCATTTGGTACTTCAGTGTGATTTTTTTTCCTATATTTCATTTTGAATTAACTTACACACATTTAGTAGCTAAATGTGTTTATAAATTAGTTACTATTATTGTGATACCATTTAGTAAAAAATTGTGATACCATTTAGCATTTTAAATATTGAATCACATCCCATTTAAAATAAACGACATTTCATATTAATTCTTGCATTAACTGTACTACTTAGTAGTAGAAGGTTTCCCCTAAAAATCTCATACTTCTCATCTACCTCTTCTCTCTTCATTTTTTTTCATTTGTTTTTATTTTCATGAAAGACGAAAGCTCTGTTTTCAAAAATCAGCTTTAAATTTAAAAGAAAATTGTCGATATATTTTTCAATCTTAACTAGTAAGAAGAATTATGATTAGAAAATTGGTGTTGATATAAAGTAAAAGTTGAGTTCTAGACGGAACTTTATGTTAATTAAATATGTTTTTGTTACTGTATTATCGTTATTGGTCGGTTCATTTGTTTGACCATCACTAAAAAAAATTTCTCAATTCAATTTGACTAAAACTGTTGAAAGATTTACTATTTTCTTTTTTGATTTATTTCATTCTATTCTATACCAGCATTCTTCTTTTTCTGACCGGTGAAAACTTCTGAAAAATTTAGCGAACCGAACTGATAAGCTTTTTTCCCCTTGCAAAAAAAAAAAAAAAAAAAAACACTCTTGGACTCGTGGACCATTAATAACTGGTGCTTTTTTTTTTTTTTTTGAAATGTGATGTTCTTTCTTTTTCTAAAATGAAACTTTTCTTGGCATTGAAGAACAGTCAAAAAAAAAAAAAAAAAACTTGAAAGTAAAGTAATAACTTATTATAAAACACAAAAGTAAATGAACACGAAAACAACGAAAAGTAATCACGAAATTGATGAAAAAAATGTCGAATTACACATTGTTAGCATTGTGTTATCATTATTTGCTTTCATTATTTTTTAACTGTTTATTGTTTTTCTTCCGAGAAAGAAAAATCTTAAACAGTTTTTAAGTTTTCTTCTTTTACTTTTATCCAAATAGAAATGAGATATTATTCGGTTCTGGCAGAAGAGGAGAGTTTTTTTACTTCAAATAACAGCTCACAATTTCATTGAAAAGATTGTCGGTTCAGTAAAGTTTTAAATATAGCGGACTATGCTATGATAACACCGAACTTCGTTTTTTGCAACGGAAAGGAGAAATTTTGAAGAAACTCACTTAAAATCACAAACTAATTAATTATATAGTAATTTTTTAGCAAATGGTGGCCCGTGCGTATAATTACCTTCCTCTTAAGCACGTATACATTTATCAATATTAGATTTTCTCACATCTTATACATAACGATTAACAAATAAAAAGCAATAGCAGTATCTATCAAAAACGAATTATAGCTTCTTGTTGGGAAATATTTCTTCTCAAAGGGAAAATCATTTTAAAACAGCGCTCAAATAGCTTCGTTAGTGCTGCCATCTACAGAGTTGTTTCGATATAATAATCTGTCATATAATTTCATTGGATATACTCGTTTATTTACTACGTTTCAAAACGTTTTGCTACCACTGAACAGTTACAAAATATGTGCTCTTCTTGTTTTCAACCAGCGAGATTGAATAAATTACGAGATTAAGAAGAAACCGTGTTTTTTCTTTTTATATTTTGTCCTTATTTTATTTCAGCTTGAAACCCCGAATCAATTACGTGTAAAATTAATTTTCATTCTACTGAATTTTCTTTCCTTTTTCATTCCTCAAAATATTTACATAAATGTATAAGCAAAATATCGAGGAAGAAGAATGCCTTCTTTTTCTTTTTACTTCAGTCAGGCAACTGTTATCAAACAAATTTATCTCTTCAACATTTTTTTTCACTACGCAGTAATCAGCAAAATGACTGAAATAACTGAAAAGAAATAATTGAAATTTAGAGTGCGAATATTAACAGCCATTAAAATTTTATTAATGGTATGGTATTTGTGATAGATATACTTTCGAACCTTTCGTGAAGTAACATTTTGCGCTAGAGTACTTCATGGTATTTTTTTTCAGTCAGTCCAGATAACTTTGTGCCGCTTCATTTTTTTAATAGTATAGTTATAGTTTATAGTATTTTTTAAAAACATAAAGCGAAGGGATCTTTATTTTATAACCTCAACAGAAGAATGTAACAAAAACTTCCATTACATTAAATATAGTAAGTGAAGGTGTTTTTTTCCGCCTCTCGTTTTTTTTTTAAACTTTTAAATTAAACAAAAAATTAAATAATAAATAAAAAACTAAAATACAGTGAGCAAGATACAAAATATTTTACTCTAATGAATGGTCACACTTGTTGTTCTTAGTATTTGAAGATAAAAAGCAAAAGTAAGCCAAAATTTCATCTTGAAGTTCAAGAGGAAAGGTATTTAAGAAAATAAAGTTAGAAAAAGAAGATCTAAGGCATCATTGAAAAGAGCCATATCGTTCCAAAATGTTAAAAGTCTTTACCAGCACATGCTTTTGTTTCAAAAAAAAAAAAAAAAATTAAAAATTTCACTTGGAAAAACCAAAGCACTCAAATGACTTTTAGAAAAGAAAAACTGAGGGTAGGGTTTTTCATAACATTTTTATCAACCAATTAAAGCAATAAAATATTAGTACGTAGCAAACAAGAGGGAAAGAGATGCCTGAACCGGGAAGCTTCATTTTACATCACCAGTGCATTTTTTAATTTTTAATTTTGGAAGAATTTAGGGGGAGAATTTCCGAACCCTATCTCTTCAACTACTGTCATTAAAGATGACGAACAACTTTATGTTTAAGACTTCAATTTTGAAAAATTTATAGAAGAGCGCACCCACCCAAACCCACAAGAAGCTACCCCCCCATATCGTGAAAGATCGTTAAAATTGTTTTTTTTTTTTTTTTTTTTTTGGGACTTCAGTTTGAAAAAATTCCGGAGACCCCCATCGACACCATGAATCTTTTTCCTAATACCACTTCTTAATACCACGAAAGATCGTCTAAAACTTCGTTTTCAATTCGGGTGTCAATTTCAAAAGAATTTCCGCAGGAGAACCTCCAACTCACTGATACATCGTCAAAGATAATTTACAATTGTGTTTTTGGAACTTCAATTTCAGAAAAGTATTGAAAAGAGCCTCGAACCTCTTCGACCATAATAACATAACCAACCAAAGATCTTCTAAAAACTGCGTTTTAATTGCTAACTTCAAACTTTTTTCGGGAGAATGTACCTCCTCCTCTATGCCCCTCATTAAATTTACCCTTAATAAATTTCGTTTTAAGGCTTTAATTTTGAAAAATTCGTGGAAAGAGCTCCGAAATTCCTTGCCCTTTTATCATCGAAATTTGAATATAATTGCATTTTTTAAATGCAATTCCATTGGAAAAATTGCCGGTGTCCTAGTGGTGTTTTTATATTTTATAGCTACAATTTTGAAAAAAAATCGTGAAGAGCCCCTGAACCCTTCTCTCCCTACTATAATCGAAGATAATCTACAATTGTGTTTTTCAAGTTTCAATTTCAAAAAATGGCGGGGCGGAGGGATCACCACCGAACATTTTCTTCCTTAAAATTACCAAAGAACGCGAGAAATGCATATTTAACACTATAAATTCAAGAATCTCATTTCGCCTTAACGTCACCAAAAATCATCTGAAACTGCGTTTCAGAGTTATAATTTCGAAAATTCCCCGGGGAAAGCCCTCAGTTCTCTTTCTCTAACATAATGAATGGGAGACAAAAATAATTGCCCTTTTAAAAATAAATTTCACAATTTATGACAGGGAGTGGCGCGAACCTCTTCTCCCTTTAACATACCAAAAAAACAAAAGCTAAAATTAATTTTTGAGCCTAAAAATCCGAAAAATGTCTGGGGGAGAAACTCCCGGAACCCCTATTTCTGATTGAATAGTTTACGAACAATTACATTCACAGATTCATATTACTAATATTTGCACCTAATAAAAAATTTCTCATAAACCAGAAAAGTGAAAAACATGCTCTCTCTTTTTGCATTTAGCATGGGGTTGAAAAGGTTAAAAGGGCCCCTTATTCCATACCTCCCTCTCCCCTAAGTGCCTTTATGACGCTTGTGCCTTATTGTAACTGTTGCCAAAGACGAACGCTCCTTCAGTAAACTTAATTAAATTAAAAGCCATCTTACCGCAATGGTAGAAGAATGCTTGAATGGTAGCTATGCCCTCAATGGAAACCAGTTCTTAAAATCTATTAACGTTGAGATTATTACCAAAGGCTTAGCTTCTCTAACGTGAAAAAGTTATATAAAGACGCAAAAGATAACAATTTTATAACGTTTTCAATGGGTCTCTCTAATTGATCTAGATGAATTGAAGCAGTGAGAAGCAAAAGCATTTAAATGGACTTTTTTGTGTAAAACGTGTGCACAGTTCAAATCGTAAGCAGGCTTTCATCGAAAAGGTTTTTCGGAATTATGTTCTATAGCAGTGCTCAACAATGCTTTTTTTTCAAGTGAGTCATTTTTCCATTTTTTTTTTTTCCTTCTCAAAAATGTTTGCTGGTGGCTCACACATTTCTATTTCTGACTATGTATTGCCTTAGAACAGACAAAATAACCTTACTGTCTGATTTTCTTAGGTAAAACCTTCTTCCTATTTACGCATGCGTCAGGTCTCCCTTGATCTTACCAAAATAGGGGTGATAAGTAGGATAACAAGAATAATAGGAAGCATTTTGAGCCGTATCAAACGACGGAGAACGATGCTAACTTCAAATATACAGTTTAGTTGGATGTGTCAAAAGGACAGCAAATGCAAATTTTAAATTGAAAACTTCGGGGATTTCCCACGCACAACCCATCAGTGGAATGGTTCCCGAGTACTAGGCGCGGTTTTCACGGACGGACAGTACACAAATGGGATAATACAGAACTAATTTACTAATGAGGTAACTTCGCCAAATACGGCCCACCTAAGCTTCAGGGTTTCATAACAGTTTATAACAGTTTCATAACAGTTTTTTCTCAACAGTTATGAAATGATTCATAAATAATAAGAAAACAATCATTTCATATGAAAATATAGGTTAAAATTATGTTTGTCAACAGTTCAACAAAAAATGGCGAATTGGCCTCTTTAAGAACACGGATCCCCAATAGCCAAGAAGTATGATCAAACTAAAACATATTAAATAATAATTAAAAATTCTTTACTCTCAAAATAAAGACATATCGAGCCACATTTGATAAACTCAAAAACATTATCAAAAATTACATATTTAGTTTAATAGAACAGAGAAATTCACTCGTTACATTCGGGCATTGATAAGTCGTTATTTTATGGTTTTTACTCCCTCGTGTGCACAGTTCGCGCACACATGTGCAGCACGGAACCATATCCTCAACCCAATGTTTCGGTGACTTAATAAGGACACATGAGACATGAGTCCTAAAAATGCCGATTATGGCGTTATTAGTCTACAGTTCACTTTTCTAGGGTTATCAAAGAACAGAAAAAAAACACACAGCGGCGTTTTTCTTTTTGAATACGTCAATTTAATTAATCCCCCTCCCCCCCCCCCCTTTTTTTAAATACTTAACGATGCTTGAAAACACCAGAGAACAGTGGAAAAACAAAAAATGTTGCAAAATAAGATGAAGCCGTTTTTGACAAGACTCTTTTAACAAATGTTGTTACACTTTTGCCTGTTGACAACAAACTGCTTGTCGATAACGCTTTACTACCAGTTGACTTTTCTGATGGCAATGTAGTTCTTTTTTGTTGTCTTAGTAAGCTAATTTCTAAACCTGAAATTTAAATTTTCATAACATTGAGTTTATTGTTAAATATTTATCTCAAATAGTCACACGTAAAAGGGATATATGAAAATTGAATTAGTTTTTCTTTTTTTTTTCTCATGAATATTTGTGAGAAAAATTTACCATCGAACCTCGAGGCTCTGACTTGTGTAAATTTGAACTTCAGATTATTCCCTCTCTCCATGAGACGGAAGAAAAGCAAGTAAGCGTTTACAAAAAAATTACCTCATTTCTTATTTCCAAGAAAAGATAAAATTTAGTGAAGAATAAAGTTAAACTGTGAGAATGTTCATCAATTAATTAGTTATCAAGTTCCAATTTCTTAAATTCCTGTTCATTGTTGCTACAAAATTATGGTTTTTGTGGAAATGCATAGAAAGGTCTATGAAATTTTCAAGAGTTAGGTTTAAGAAAGAAATGCTTTTAGTTCTTTTATAGTTTATTAAAGTTTTATTTTGCAAATTCTTCAAATGCGTGAACTGAATTTGTATTTTTTTATAGCATGATATGAGATTTTTGAATAAATAAATCAAAAATAAATGTCATATTATTTGTATTCATATTGCAAAATTCTTTCTAAAGTGAAGAAATATTGCTTTTTAAATTGCCTGTCATATAGTTAAACTGATTTAAATGGGAGCTCACAAGGGTTCCACTACGACAGGACTGGACTTTTTTAATTTTATGTTAATGTTTAGATATCAGACGACAGTCAGAACATTTTCGGGTGAAAATAAGATCTGAAACCTATAAGGCTCTCCACGCATCTTTTGTTAGAAATTTAGACCTATACGTTTTGTTTCATACATTGCAAAAAATTTCTGAAACATCACAGATTATTTTCCGGTCTCCTTCCGGGATTTCACTGGTGTCCACCAGTTTCCTATAAAACACAAGAACCTTTGAGACAAGTTTCCTGAATTTCTACCAGTTGCAAGAATGCAGGTTTCTCACTGTTGTGAAAAATAGTTTTAACTACCTGTGTGAAGATATCGTCGGCACCATGCTAAAATTACGAATGTGAAAATTGCACTTTTCAGGAGAGCCAAAACACTGAATATAATTTTTTCCCACCTGACACATTTGGTTATTTTCAATTTTTAAATTTTTATAGATATCTTTAAGTGTAAAATTATCGTTCGAAGGTATCATTTTAATTTTAATTATTTGTAAAATTATCAATAATAATTGTTTAAAATTATTCGCTATTTAACCGAAATGGACATTTTTGGTCGAAAGTCACTGAATTGAAGGTAGAGTATCGAATATGAAATTTTAGAGATTATTCGATAGTTTGCAATGAAGTTTCATGTCATTCATTTTCGATACTTACATTTAGGGTACAAAATTGCTATAAAAATTAATAATAATTGATGAAAAGAATTTTTTTTTTTTTTTTTTGCTAAGAAAAACTTTTATTGAACACAAGATAAGACAATAAATTCTTTAAAATATAATTTTTTTATTTGTTTAACTGTGTAAACTGTTGAATATCATATTCGTAAATATAGCATAACTTAATATGGCAAAGCTGTGAATTCGTAAAAATGACATTGGCTTATGACCATTTAACAGATTCATCATTTTACCAGTAGGTAGCCCTTTTCTAGTACCACGTGGAAAAACGTGATCTTGAAAAACGTGATTTTTCACATTTGTTTTTTAGCATAGTGCCGCAGATATAATCTTCGAAAGAGAAACTTATTATTCGAGAAAAACAAATAAAAACTGAACAATTCAATTATTATTATTTTATTTATCTATTTGTTTAGAAATTGTTTGAACATTTGAAAAAATGTATGTGTATATGTGTGTATGTACGTATTGACGTGTTCATTTCCAATTCTCCAAGGCGTAGCATCTTATATTATTAAAAACTGAGCGTCCGCATGTATGTATGTATCAATCGATGTCATCCAAACTTCTCTCGAATCCCAGTGATCTGACCATCGAACCAGGGTATCGATAGATTCGCTATTTTTCAGTCCTCATGTTTGGCTATTTCACATAATTCTCTGATTTTAATTAACAGTGATATTAATTGAAACATAAATTCTCAAGCACGTCTTCGTACTTGAGGGCACGAGCAAGACCCCTGGAAGAAGCAGAGGTAGAACAATGCAGTTTCAAACTGCTTCCATTACAAATTCAAACTTTCTCTCTTTCCTTTCAATCTATTTGTAGACCCTGGAGTGTGTGAACTGTGAAGTGTAGATGGGAATGTCAAGCATGGAAGCGCGAGAAATTTGAGTAGCTCAAGTAGATTTTTGATCCTCGGTGTGAGAGAAAAAAATCGATCTTAACAAGGGTTTGCAACGCGTCTCTTCAAAGATCGAATGGATTGGTTCAAGAAATCACCTTTCTGTGTAGCCCCCGAAGTGCATTGTTGGAAATAGAATGGTTCTAGAAATGCGCTACGCTGAGAATCCAAAGTACACAGCCGGTGGTGTAGACCAAGCCGCCGTTGGCGGCGAAGTCGAGGTTTCCGCCGAAAGCGGCTAAGCTTGCGACCTTGGCGGCTAGTAGGTTAGAAAAATTTTCTTTGTGACAAAATTAAATATTTGAAAAGGGAAAAAGTCATCACTGACAGCCTGCATAATATCTATTTCAAATGTTATAACATGTTACAGATTAACTTCAACTGAATAATAAATACTAACGCACGGAAAATCAAAAATTAATACTTATAACATGAGTTATAGATTTAAATTGTAACATTCTATAATACGTAGTTATTTATACGTGAAACACAACTCGTTATAGACTGATGTGTTTAGATTAACTTCACACACCATTCATCATTCAAAACATGCAGCACAGGTTTAAAGAATTCTTCTTTGGAGCTAATAGGGTAGTTGTGATCTATTGAATATCCCTTTTTTAACTACTAGATATTATTAAGAGGCTTACAAAACACAAAAATTCACCATTGCCGAATTTCAAAACACAACGGTTGATTCTTAATGATTTTTTTAAAAACCCAAGCGCAAAAAAAGCGCGCCTTGAAACCGAAACCCGTGACGTCAGACGGCAGTAACTTTCAGCCTTTCATCCATAAAAATTGGATTTTTGCTATATTATCGTTTCATTGCGGGATTTTCTCCTTCCGTAATCAATACCGAAAAGTCTACTAATTCACTATTTAAAACTGGATTTATCAAAGAGCAATCCAATACCCTGCTAGGGGTGATTGTTTTGATATTTTTTGGCGAAATCCGTAGTCAAATTTTTAGAACGCATCACTTGGCGAGAAAAAAAAAATTACGGCAGTGCAGAGCGAACAACAGTGCGGAAGCCGGAGAAACCGGTTTCTCGAGCTCCTCGCATCTAAAGCTTCTCGCTCTTTCTTCGCCTTAGTGGAAAGTTCAAAAGCGCCAACGAATGCCCAGTGACGTCACAGCCGCTTGAAATTTAAAAATTATTTTTAAAAAAACTACTTGTCGCAGCGCAAAAATTTTTTCGCCGTTGATGTTCATGTATGTTGCTCTATCATATAAAAATAAAATTGAAAAATCGAAAACTTCCCTATTGAAATATTTGGAAGTGCAAAAATGTCGTAAGGTGGTGGTGGTGTCGTATCCACCACAGAAGATCAAACAAAGGCATGGTTGCCAAGTAAGCGCGCGCAAAAAGCGCGCTCTGCAATATTCTCGACAAAAATGTCGGAACTGTATGTAAAATTTCTGTGCATGCTCTTACGGACAGGAAATATACGAAACTAGAGAGCACATAGTGAGTTAGGAAACTTGTTCTTCAAAAACAAGTTTAACAACCCATTTTGCTTTGATTTTTTGTAAAATTTCAAATAAAACGAAATCAAGGACAAATTTAAAAACTGTTTTTCCCATTCATTCCCGGTAGGTGAACACTTTTCTTTCAATAGACCCCCTCCCGCCCACATCCTCCTATTCTATTTTTGTTTAACTTTTTCTCTCGCCTGCTTTTCGATAAAAAGAATGTTTTTGCTCCCTCCTCTGTTGTACAAAAGCTGGCTAAATCATGTATTTGACGGGCAGATTTAAATATTAATAATAATAAAGCCGTCAGTTTCATACAACAATTCCGCGCGGAGTTACAAAATATTTATTTATGTCAGGCTATTTATTCCAAGCAACGGTTTGAATAATGTATCCACCGTTTCCAACTGAAGTAACTTAAACTTCAGCAATTATGAAATCCGCTTTTGCTGAGATTAAAGGAAATAAAATGTTAATGGCTGTATACATTCTCTTTTGCGCGATAATGACAGACCAGTTTGTTAAATAAGTTCCGACCTAAATATATTCATTTTCTCGGTAAATGAATTACAGGTGTAGACTTAACACCGCTCATCATTTCAATTGCAGATACGGAAATTAAAAATGTTAGCGAGTATTTATTTATGTTGACAGATGAGTCGCTCTTTTTGGTGCTTGCTCACTCAGGAACTATTTGCTACAACGTATATATAAGTAGAAGTACCACATTTGGCTGCTTAGTTAGTCATCTGGCGCGTTTATTTTTTGAGTTCATAACATCTGTTACTTATTTTGTACGAAGCGATGCGTAAAATGCTTTCACATTTCTTGAAACATGTAACGTGACTTAAAAAATAAAAATAAAAATATATAAAAAATTACAGAGGATGAAAGGAATAAAAGTATCCTGAGTACAAAGAATTTTTTCCTATCTTTTTTTTTTTTTTTTTTTGAGAAATTTAAAATATTACTACAGGGCACGATACCAAGAGCGGATCCAGCTTATGGTTAAGGAGGGGGGCATTTTCGGAAGGGGGTGGGTTAAAGTGCAGTTTTTGTGCGAAAATGGGTGTGTTTGGAACTTTTCTCTTAGTATTAGTCCCAAAAACCTGCAGTTTTATCCTATATTTCGTCGCTAAGTCATGAACCCCCATGACCACCCCTCTGGATCCGCGTCTGCACGATACTGCAGGCTTGTGGACATGGGCGCAACAATTTTAGAGGCACTAAAATAGGGTAAACTTCTTTCTTCGTTTTTGGAAACTATTACTCTGAAAATGAGCACATTTTCTGGTTAGAGGGGCACCAAATTTCACCAGAACCTGAGCACTATCTTGGCTTGATCGGGCTCTGGTAGTATAATCATCATTAGTGTTGACTCGCTACATTAAAATTCCAATATCACCACAGCACTCACTCGCTATGCTGTATGATATTTCCAAATATTTGTCTACTCCAAAGCATACACATTAAAAATAAGATTTCAAATTCTAAACAATTTTACCTACAGCTTGCAACTACAATTATTGACATGAATAGTGATAACATGAATATGTGTTAAGTTAAAAAGACGTCACAGAAGGAATTTTTTCATCAAGTAAAATTACTTCGTATTTTAACTGTGCACAGATTTTCAAAAGTATCTAGCAGCATTGTAGTGGTGTCCTCAGTATCTAGTAGCTTTGTAAGTGTCTTGTAATCTTTGAAAGTTTTCAAAGTATCAAGTAGCCTTGTGATGTATTCTGTAGTTTTAAAAAGGTTTTTTGTAATGAGCCCTTGTTTTATTAATTAAATTTAAGTTTTAAAATCCTGCGCGTGAAAGTGCACCCAGTGGCGGCTTTCTGATGTCGCAATTCCTACGATTGAGGGGCAAAGAAGAGTACTCAAAAAATGCACATGAAAAATATTTTTCACACTTCTGTTGCGTCCCCAAAGATTCATTGCAATGGGTCGCCTAACTTGTAAATCCACCAATGCTTGCACCCCCTGCCGGAACTCATGCTGACATAAATATGATTATTTTTTTCCGTGATGTAATTTGTGGTTTCAGTATTACGGTTTGTTCTTTGTTTTAAATTAATTTCATTCAATCTAAATAGATTAAATTATCAGGCATAAGTTTTTTTCAACAATTTTTTTCAATTTTTAACTGCTTAAAACTTTTACTTGGAATGGTTTACATGCATTTCAGGCTTAAAATAGTTCGCCGTTGCCATATTTATTAAGTTATATAACGTCCTGTTTATGGGATATTTTGCAGATATGTGAGCAAAATATGACCTTACTTGACTTTTCTTCTGCAAAATAACATTACAGAAGGCATCTCTGATCAATTTTGAGCAAATCATTTTAAAATAGTTTAATTTTATGAAAAATGAGTTCGCAAAAAAAATCTTACTTTCTGTGGCTACCAGGGTTGCCAGATTTAAGAACTGTAAATACGGGACAGGCTCTTGGGGGGGGGGGGGAGAGATTGAGAAATGAAGTCTCAAGGCTGAATTTTTGCAACCTTGACTTTGATATTAAATGTTTCTCACAAATATAAATGAAGAAAAAAATACACAATAATCATACGAATAAAAACTTCATTTTTTACCATTGCATAGTTATTTTTCGTCATGAATATTGGTGGGGAAAGGTTTTCCACTAATCATTGTGAAAATTCGTATTTCCCTGTTGTTAACCCCCTTTTTCCTCACGCAGGCCCGTCATTTCAAATTTTGCCGGTGGGGGGGGGGAGGTAAATTATACCAAATTTCAATGTAAATTATACCAAAAAAAGCAAAAGCCACGCCCACTTATATGTAAATACATTAATTTCCAAAACCAGGGGGGAGGCCATTGACCACCCGTCCTGATGTACCAAATGACTGGCCTGTCTTGGCGTGAAAGATATTATAGTAGCTTCTACTGATGACTAAAGCTAGACGTACCAATGGGGAAATTTGAACACAAAATAATTTTAATGAGTCATTAAAAAAAATTTTGATTACAATTGAGTAGACATAGAATTAAACCTTACAAATTAAACTCACAATAAGAAGTTAACCTGAAACAAATAAAAAAAATCAGTATTCAATATCTTTTGGGGAAAAACAGCACGATTTTGTCAATATTATAACATAATTATTCTTATATAACCTCGGAAAATTCCTTTTTTTTTAAAATCATATTTGCTACTAGATTTTACTGCTGCAATAATTCTTTCTAAGTTTTGATTGTCTTTAGGATGCCATAAAACTTACTGTAATTTATATTTCTGTCGCTCATTGTAAAAATTATGCATCTTCATGTTTTTTCGCGTATTTGTTTGCTAAATGGAATAACATTTAGAAACATCTTTTAGTATAAAAGCGAAGCGAAGAAAATTTCAAAAAATTCAAATTGATTGATTCCAAAAAAAAATCTAGTGACTTAAAGTAGCTGAACACATATATATTTTTTTTTTTTTTACAATTGAAAAATTGAGAAGGGCTTTTTATATAATAAGGCATAGTAAAATCATTTACAAGGAGATACACCACTTTTACAATAAACGTTTGTTGAATGATTGTCACAATAATTTCTACTATAAATAAATAGAACACTAACATTACTTCAGAACAGGAACATATTATAATTCAATCAATTTTCTTATCACTCTTTTCACATTTTTTATTTTACTTTATTTTTTTCTGAAAATAATGTTTCGTTTTGTAAAATGCTGTTTCTAGCCAGAATACGGGACTTTAGCCGTCCCGTATCAAGGTTCTCCGGGACGCGGGACAATATTTCAAAAAACGGGACTGTCCCTTGAAATCCGGGACGTTTGGCAACCCTGGTGGCTACCCAGTACCCATGCTGGATCGTTGCTTGACTGACCTGTCTGAAAACAGCTGTCAATAAATAAACTCTGATGTCCAAATAGTGGCTCTACCTGATTTTCTGAAGAAGAAAAACTATTTAACTTGTGAAAAACAGCTTTAGTAAAATGATATACCCATTACAGGTTTTTGTATGCAGTAACAAGCGTCCCGTTTTTAGACTACTGGGCATAAATGGGTTAATGAAAAAATAACAAAAATTATTTTTTTTTCTTGAAAAGAATTTTTTTTTATTCCAAAGGAAAGTCTTATTACCCTTATTTCTAATTCTCCCTTTGTCACAAACTCACAATTTCACAAGCCTCCTCCTCCAAAGTGACATTATTTGTGGACAGTCCCAAAGTATAATAAAAGCTTTTAAAAAAGGTACTCTCCCCGTAACTTTCTTAATCCACTGGATGCACTCTTTCCTTTAATATAATTTACAGAGAGGAGAGCTTTTCTCGAATTTATTAGTAGCTTTTCCCTCAGAGTTGCGGATAAATACCGGATTTTTATCACGGAACTTCCTATCAGAAACAAACATAATTTAACATTCATAAACGTTATTTTGATTTTGCACTATGAGCTTTTTCATCTGTGTAAAGCTCGTTATCTACATGTACTAGTTATTTAATTCCGAAATCTAATCGGAAACCGGAAATTGTTTAAGTACTATATCGATAAACATGTAATCTTGGAAAGGAAAAAATTGCTGTGAATTATCTAATGTTAGTCACAAAACCGATTTTACCGAATTAAGGTCGATGGTGTGATACATTGCGTCTTCTCTGTCCGCACTTTAATTTTAATGCAGGGGCGGATCCAGAAATTTTTCAAGGGAGGGACGATTTTTCTTACTTAATTTTTACTATGTACAGTACGTACTGGTGGACAAAATTTTGATCACAAAGATTTCGCTCTTCAATTCCGAAACATTTCTGAGGAAGAACCCAAAACCTTCTCCCCCCCCCCCATTATAACTTATATAAAATTACATTTTTAGAATTTCAATGTCGAAAAATTACCATGGAGGGACCTAAGTGGCCCTCCTTCAGAAAGTTTTCGAATTCGAAGTTCTAAAGAACAAAAACTAAAGTTATTTTGGTTAAATTAATTAGAGATTGGGGGCTAGCTCTCGGCAAATTTCTGATAGGCCATTTTAAGTAATTTGATTTTATCAAGGGGGTTCATCTTCATTCTTCCTGGAGGGGCTTAAGACCGTTAGCTTCCCCCTTGGCTTGGGTGCACCACTGTTTATCCGGACCACATTAAACCGAGATTTGTTTAGTCCGCCCAGTAACTGAGATTTGATTTACAGCATAAATCGAAGGCTAGTTAGCGCAATAAGCAAAATATATCACGGGACGCGGGAGCGTCCCGCCCCGCCAAGAAAACTAAATACAAGCCGCCAAGAAATTTCCGTCGCCAAGAAAAATGTAAAAGAGCGACTAAGGACTGTTTACGCGAGTAACCAAACCGGGGTTTTCCCCCTCTGTATCTCAGCCCCATAAAGATCCCTAGAGTTCTTTTTTGGTATATATCTCCAGCGGCCCCTGACGGCACATACTAAAGCAAAACATCCAGGACCCTCAGGGGGAGGGGTGATAAATGTTAAAATATCGCTATTTTTCGCACTTTTAAAAAATTGTTTGACAGGGGTCCAGACTAAACGGTAACTCGGATTGAGCTCTCATTTTGCACCCACAGTTATTTTGTCCCAAAGCTCGGTATAGGGGGTTTTTCGACCCCCACCCCCTCCCCCCCTCGTTTTTATTTTCCGTATCTTTTCTCCCCGGGGGTCTTTAGTGTTGATTTTTGGTGTGAATATTCTCGATGAGACATTGAGGACGTTTCCCCAAACTTTACCCCCCGGGGTCATCGCACCCCGGAGTTATTAATGCCTAAAATTGGTCCGATTTCTCTCTACTAGCTCTGTTCAACATCTGAGCATTTATGTTGTCATTGTTGGGCGACGAGGAAAGAAAACTCAATGATTTATAATTTCATCTGTTGCCAGTTTCTATTTGTTAACAAATAAAATATTTGTAATTGATTTTATTGCATAAGGCTTTTAAAAGGGATCTTCAAGTTAGTTCATTTTAATATGAGATCGGCAGTAAGGGTTGGGGTTTTTTTTTTAACTTTTAATTTAATCGTAGTATTGTTAGCAACTAGCTTTGTTTTGCGTCGGTTCGAGTGGTACATTGTGATTGATTTCAAATTTATCCTAGACTGAAGAAGATCCTTGAACTTTTGCACCAAATGCATGCCGCCAAGAAAACCACATATGTCGGACCGCCAAGAAAAATGTTGAAGGAAAAAAAAATATGCAAAGTAAATTTTGAAGAGAGAAAAAAAAAAAAAACAGGCAAAGAAATAATATTAATGCAAAAACATGTGATATCTCTCCAAAAACAACAGTGTTGTAAAAAAGTCCCCCGCCAAGAAAACCTTAAATACTCAGCCTTAAAAAGTTATGATATCTAGTTTTCCCGCCAAGTTTGTGCCAAACTACAACTAACCTGTATGTATTGTTCTTTTAAATTGTTTTCAATCCTGCCAGGTGGGAAGTTTTTACTCATTATTGACATTTTTAGCTGCGCAAAATGCATTTTGCAGGCTTTAAGTGTGCGAAAACAGTAAAGGCCATAACAGCGAGAAATTCCATCAAAAATAAATAAAAATAAGCTATCTAGGGATGGAATTGAAGACGGCAGAGAGAAAAAGATGTGTACTATTTTGATTTAACATTAAGAATGTTTGGTATTCTGTACTTGAAAAACTAACAAAACGTTCCAACGTAAATACTTCGATTGTCCCCCCCCCCCCCCTTCTCCCCAGAAGCCAGTTTTTTTATTCAAACGTGAAAATACCCTGAATCATTTTTAAGGAGCTTTTCCAATTTTCAACGCGTCAAACCGTGGCTAAGAGAAGAGGCCGTAGTTTACTGAGGCTATGGTCAAACACGGTTATAGAGACGTTAAAAATGTTTCTAAATACCGTAAAAGCTTTGAAATTAGGCCAAAATTTTCACAAAATGCAAAAACTTTTCTTTTTACCAATTTTTGAAAAATGTTACAAATTTCACCAAAAAGTAGAAAAGTGGTAAAAGCGTCATTGAATGGATATAAATATAAATAAACAAATGAAAAGAAAAGTTCGCTTAGTTTTAAAATTAATTTTCTATGCTCTCCCCCTCTTCAAATCATTGCATCAACAATCAGGGTTGATATTATTCAAGATACAAATTTCCACCTTATTCCACATAGCTAGTTTCTTTTGTTAAAACAGAAATCGGTGGAAAAGTATCTTCGGTAGCTAAATATGAGCAATTTAATGGGAAACTTCCGATGGTTGAAAAAAATAGGGCGCCAATAAATGAGCGAATCTTTTCTTTTTTGAAAAAAATCACGATTTTCATTTTGGAAAAGCAATGAATATTAGATACAAAACGCGTTTTAATCTAGAGAGGGCCTACGGTTTTTGCTATGTTAATGCTTAGAAATCACAATGTTTTAGGGAAAATTTTACATTTTGCTATACAAAGAGTTAACCCTAAAACAATAGAGTAAACGAGTGATAGGGATCTCTCGTTTTGGAAAAATCTTGTATGCTTCTGACTGATGAATCCTGAAGCCAGTACCACAGACTTTCGATTTTTCCGACCAGGGGCAAAATCTTGAAACTACAGCCCCCCAACTTTCAAAAAAAAAAAAAAGAGGCAACGACCTCCTCTCCCCCCAACGCCCAGAAATAAGATGCATTTACCGCCCTATAGAAGTTGCCGCCCGGGGCCGGGCCCTCATTTCATTCGACTCATTTTCTTTCTAAAATCGCCCAGTTACTGTTTCATTTTCGCTGCTAACGTCACAAGTGAACAAGTTGGTCTTAGTAAAGTTATGTAAACGAGCCGGCATTTTTGATCGGATTTTTCATTGTTGCAGAGCTGGGGTTGCCGGAGATCCAGAACGGCTGATACGTCGTCCTTTCTTTACATCAAAGTTTCTTCATTTATGACATCTTACGAGATATCAGTTTGTTTTAGAAATCGGGCAGAAAAAGAATTCATTAAAAATTAGCTGTTTAGAAATTCAAGTATATTCTCGCCCCATGTTTTTTTTTTTTGTTTTTGTTTATTCTATCAATGTCAGTTACTAAAAGTAAAGTAGTACTTTTGACAAAAAGCAACACCCCATTATTTAAAAGGTATTTTAAAATATCAAAACAATTTTTCACATAATTTCTTGGCAGAGAATCGGTTCATTGACTTCTGGTTCAAACACGTGTAGCGTTTGAATGAAACATGGTCAATCTGATGCTTTATCATTTTAGTTCAGCTGCACTATTATTTGTTAGATTACCATAATTTACTATACATTTATGTGAAGGAGCTGTGCACTTAACCAAAATAAGAAGCGAATGTTCGGCGAGCTTACAGTTAACGCTTTTGCTATCATTATTTAAAATTATAATGTAATTATTTTAATGCTACAAATTTGTTCAGGACAAACGAGGTTGATTTGATTGTAGTGACAATTTTCATTGGCAACATAAAAAAATAATTAAACAAATAAATAAGCGGAATAAAGAATTAATTTGAATTTTGAAATCTTGAAGTCAAATTATATTTTTTCAATCGCGAATTGCGATCAGGGGTATGTGCAGAGATTTTGGGGTCCGTCCTGATGACTTTTTCTGGGCCCCTCCATATTGTTTACCCCAACGCATAGTAATTCTTCATTCAATGAGTATTATTCACGCCCCTCTTTTCCAAGTTATATGAAGAACATTTTAAAAACATGTCCAAACCATAGATTTTTTTTTTTAAACTTGGCGCTTTGGCATTTGGTAAAAAACGTTGTAGAATATTACCTGTGAATGGACTTCCAAGGTGTCAATATCATCCATTTGGCTTACGTTTAGGAATAACTGAGTGTATCTCTATATATGCATCTATCTATCTGTCTTTCTATGTCACTCCTCATTCTCCCGAACGCCCGTGAACTGTTCATCGAATCAGGTACGATAGATTCGGAAATTTTCAGTCTTCATTAAAACTAATTAAAAACCGGGGGTTGAGGAGAGAATTTCCGACGTCGAAGTGAAATCCAAGATCGTAATTTTAGGTTTTGGGAACGTGAGTAGGGAGAACAATCCTGTTTCCCTCCCAATTTTTCCCCCCATATGGTACAACATTTTAGGCAGCCTCTGAAGGACCTCGGTGTCTGGGCTCCTTGCAAAAATTTTCGAAATTGAACTTTTAAAAATGGAACCAGGGAGGTTTGGGGGCATTCTCAGAATATTTTTTTAATATTGATGTCAAAATAAAACACAGCTGTCGATTATCTTTGGAAATGGCAAGGAAATGTTGAGGATTTAAAGACACTTATTGAAAATTTTTCTTGAGTGTTTCCTGAAGAAACGTGATTTTACACAGAAAATACCATTTTATATTGTTACACTTCAGTCAAGCCTTGAACAATAAATGAACGCAGAACGCAAGTCCCTTTTACCATGACGACGAAAATTTATCTATCTTAATAAATTAAAAAAAAAAAAAAAAAAAAAAAAAAACACTGTTATTCTCGTTGTCGTTTTAATTGTTTTCGGAATATTAATTTCGGTCAAATGAAAGCAAAAAGAAATCGTGAGTACTTAAAAAAGAAAAGATAGAAGAAAAAAGAAAGAAAGAACGAATTCTCGTACATTGAAACAAGAAAAAAAAAAAAAAAAAGAAATTTAACGTGGATGAATTAAGAGTTATTTCAAGCATGCCAGATCAAGAAATACTGAAATATTTCTTCATTTTAGAATTCCGTCTTAATCTATGAAAAGTACCCTTGTACGGTTTTT
>JAXGGA010004628.1:0-86232 GCA_038373865.1 Uloborus plumipes
ATACTTTTTTCCATTTTTTCGTATTTGAATGATAGGAAAAATTCTATTTTTCAAGCTATGCCCACTACACCCTTGTCTTCCCATCAATTGCCTTGTCCAACCACCCAGCGGAACCTTTGAATTTGCGAAAGCCTCATTTTGCAATATCAGGCTGGATCAAGATGGCTCACTATTACTAGCATTTATAATATTTTGGCTTTCGATTTTACGACAAATTGCTTTTAAATTTTTACTTATGTGCCATTTCATTTCAACCCTTTATGTCTCAAATTAACTTAACAATGAATTTTTACATACTTATTTGGTTTTTTGAGTTGCAAATACACCAAAAAAACATTTTTTGCGAGCAAAAAAAAAAAAAAAAAGAAAAAAAAATTGCGGGGTCTAAGACCCCCTACGCCTTAAGGTCCCCTAAGAAAACTGTTTCCGATCGCAGGTACCATCCTTCGGCCTCTCAGCGAAGTACAAGGAGTACTACTCAAAAGCTTCAGCATGAATCCAGTCATTTAGGATTCATAATACTAAATGAATATAAGCGGGACTTCTAAGTCCCGCTAATATTTATAAAGTGGGGAGGGGGCATAAAGGGAAACTTGGCTTTAAATGAGAAAACTGCTTAATTCTATTAATAATCTAACGCAAGAGCGGAGGATCCAGAAAATTTTCAAGTTAGGGGCGATTGATTTTATTGTTTCTTACTATGTATACTGGTTTGTAAATGTTGATCACATGGGTTTCAGAATTCAATTTCGAAACATTTCCGGGGAGAACCCATACTTCCTTCCGTTAACATCATTGAAAGTCGTCTAAAATTAAGTTTTTTGAACTTCAATGTTAAAACTTTGCTGATGGAGGGGCCTCAAGGGAGGGGTGATCACCCTATCGCCCCTCCCTTGTATCCACCCCTGATCTAACGGAAAATACGCATCATTTTCTTCTAAAAACGGAATTCGCAGTATTTACGTAACAAATTATTTTTTCACTGCACATTCATTTTTATCGGTTGCGTACAGTTTGACTTTAAATTTAGAAAGTTGAGCAAACTTTCTGTGTTTACATTGACATTTCGGCATCTTTGATAGCAATGTGCGATACCAAGCTGATGTTTGCAAGAGACGTGATAACACATTTCGATCGAAAAAAAGCTCTTTAAAAAATCCTTCATTGGACTGACGCAAGCAGAAAACTGCTATCTTTGTGCTTAACCAATTGCATCTTTCAAACTTACTACGCTTTCTGACCTTAAGTGTCGATGTCTGGCTCTGAGAGTAGCAATCCTCTTCAAATGTACTGTACCTTAATCCGTATGACATAACGCATTTAAAGTTTGACAAAATTGCTTCATAAACGACAATTTAAGGAGCAACATTTCCTCAAAAATGACCAAACGACCAAAGAAATGTTTTATTTTTTTCAAAATTCAAATATATTTCAAACACACACATTAAAATCTCATCACTGTAGTTCAATTATTTAAAGAGTTATGATTGACTTTAGGTCATGCACGCTATGTGTTCTAACGGAAAAACGAAACTTTAAAGTGCTTGCAATATACCGCCAACTCTGTTATTCCATCCAAAAACTGCAGTTTTGTGCTTATTGGCACTCGTCTGCCTGGAGTAGGATAAACCGAGCTGGAGGCAAAAAAACCTCTCATAGAAGCAAAGAGAGCCAAAATTTTATTTTTTGGGGAACGGGGGGTCTCTCTTTGATTCTATAAGAGGTTTTCTGCCTCATTCCAGGCTGACGAGTTTTTTGGCTCTCTTTGCTTCTATTAGAGGTTTTCTGCCTCCAACTCGGTTAATCCTATTCCATGCTGACGAGTGTCAATTAGCACGAAATTGCAGTCCTTGGATGGAATAACCGACTTGGCGATATGTTTACTGGTTTAAAGTGCTTTTTCTCGATAATAGTTTTGTGAGTGTGTTTTCATGTTACTGGAATCGCTCAGGATTTATTTCCTATTAAAGACATAGCTCTAAAAAAATATTTTTTGCACTCAAGTATATTTAACAAAATTGTGCATTGAATGACTATTTTATAAATTACTAAAATTTTAGAGCATGTTATACCTTTAAAAACAAAATTTGCGATGAATTTATGTTTTCTTACATAATCGACCAAAGAAAATTTTTTTAGCTAAAATATAAGCAAATAAATGATTTTTAGAGATGATATTTGTGATAACGTTGCAAAAATTTTAAAAATAAGTGCAAAATCAAAAACGCCTTAGAGTTTTTAAAAAATTGAAATTTTTCAAATTTTCAAAAAAAAAAGGTGGGTAGTATATTTCTTTGAAAACAAATTATTGATTGTTAAAGAAGTGTAAATGTAAAAGTTTCAGGAAAATTACATGATTTATTTTAAAAAATGAGGTGAAGGTAATGTGACCCCTTAAACAGCAAAACATTATTTTGTGTTTAGTAATTATACTTTACAATGCAGTAGAACTCAAATCAACCGAATCAATTGGGACCGGGCTTCATTCGATAATCAAAAATTCAGATAATTGAATTTCTTTTAAAAGGATTATTTTAATAAATAGCTATATGGGTATAGCTATGGCCTGTCTATAAATGATGTCACTTATTGAAGGGAGAGTGAAATCGTGACAGTTTGTGACAAGGGGGTAACATGAAGTGTGAAATCACGCTATCCTATAAGAATATGTTAATCAAAAATAGCTTGACATGTGACAAGTGGGGGGGAGGGGGTCAAAAATAGTGGAAATAAATTGTGACGACATTTACGGACAACCTTTTTTGTTGAAAAAAAGAATTGAAAGAAAGCTATTTAAAACGAAGAGCTTTTTAATTGGATCAAATGAAAATGCAACAATGCTGGCCACCTTGTTTAGTGGTCAGGTGGGGTCCCCGGTTTGAATCGGGCAGGGATTTACCTTCACTCTGCTGCCCTTGTCCTACCTTTGTGTGAATGTGTTGTGCTGTAAAAGGTTGCCTGCAGTATAAGCGGATGGCATATGTGTGTACTGTGGAAGTCGGACTTCACACCAAATGACGGTACAGTTGGAAAAATGAAGCAGCGCACCCCAAATTGCCAGTTAGCTGGTACAAGACAACAACAAAAAGCAACATTTGTGCATGTTAAATGTGCTAAGTGTTGCGCATTAAGACAATATGCACGAACCATACCTTAAATTGAGGTCCTATTTTTACTGAATATCTCGGTAAAACTAACTGTTTGAATAGCTTCGCAGAGGGAACTGCGCGCTAACAGAATCATAACTTAGCGAATAGCAGTAGGTTTTCGTCGATTAATATTTTGAAATTCTGAAAATAATTTCAGATTAACAGAGATTCGGGTAGTAGGAGTTCGGATAATTAGAGTATTACAGCACTTATTATCACGGTCAACGAACCTCGAGTAACTAAAAAGAACCTTGGTGACAAGTTTTTTTTACATTGACGAAAGAAAAACGAATATAAAACTCTATGCGAGAAATAATTTCCCTACGACAAACATTTTCCTAGCTCCAAAAATTTTACAATTTTTGACAGACTCTTCTTTGTATCCTTATTAAAAATCATATTATAATTTATTTTTTATATTTTGCAGGCATTTAAATAGGCCACCTCCTCCTCAAATACTTTTATAAGTTTTTATTGAAATGACTAAATTGCTATTAAAAAAAAAACTCAATTTTTTAATTGATTTCGAGTTTGTCACAGTTTCAAAATTTGATAGGAATTAACACACAAACAAAAAAGGAAATAAATACTGAAAAACAATCAATAGCTGGTGAAATTCTACAGTAAGTGAATGCTAAATACGAAATCTCTACTCTCTTATTGCTCAGCTAATATTGGATCATTTTCTTTTTCTGTCAACTTTTGAAAGTCTTCTTTCTAAATAAATTAGAATATCAATATCTCAAGAAGTTAAGAGAGTTTGGTACAGAAATTTTAATTCTCCTGCAGCATACACAGTTGGCATGTTTAAAAATTAACTACTAAGTTTCCCTGATGTTTTTCAAAGTATCGCTTCAAAATTTAACCCATAACTTCGAAATTGTTAAAATTTCGATGAAAACTTTTTCAGCTAGTTCTCAAGTGATAATAAACAGGAAAAATATTTTTTTGAAAAATAAGCAGTTTTAAATTGAATTTCATCATTTTTTTTTTTTTTTTTTTGCGGCAGCGTATAACTAAAATCAATTTTCTTAAAAACTGTTTCCAGTAAAAAAATAAAATTACTTTTAAATGAACATAAAATGGTTAAATTTCTTACCTGATAATTTATTTCGTCAACAAGCAAGAGGAAGCATGAACTAGAATGGATTCTTTTCATAGCAAAGACGCAGCTCTTGAGGCATCGGAGATTTTTATACTTATTGTGATTTCTGGGGTAAATGTGCTGTCAACTAGTAACGAGATTAGCATGTATTTCGTTGCGTTAATCTTTTTTTCTCAAATTAGTGATTTGTAGGTAATTGAAAAAAAAATCGAGTCGTTTAAATTAAACTAAATCTAATGTTTCAGAAATGCAACAGTGGAATCTTGAGGGTTAAATACCTTCAATAAATATTTGTTTTGCATAGTGAGGAGCTTGTGATGGACCACTTAGGGCACTATATTAGGTAAAATAAAAGTGTTGAAGAAGTCAGTCTGATGCATATGCCTCTAGTTATCCCTTTTTATTAAACCTCCAAGTGTCGGACAGAGCAAACGGAACCCTTATATATTTAACAGGAAAGATTTCAACCAATCAGCTGCTGTGTCATTTGTATCCATTAGTGTCCTATAAGCTTATTTTTCACCCATTAAAGTTTCACCAATTTGTACATTATTTGCACATTTATCTAGTAGGCATTTTCTTTTCGTTCTCTAAATGACTAATAGGTTGTTCTCTAAAAACCTTCAGTTTTATTTTTCTAAAATGAAGCTTTTTTTTTTTTTGGGGGGGGGGGGGGCATATATTCATTCCTGTTATAACAATAGATAACACTGTACAGTAGGGTGGAGCGAAAAAAATGAATTTTTGATTTTCGTAAACGGGTACCTTTCATTTACTGTGAATGAGGATAAGTAACAATTCTGTAAAATATTTCACTTTTGCGACGTCATCTTTAGTCTGCGCATTTGGCCTAAAGTTTTGAAATTTTTGATTTTTTTTAGATTTTTCAAATTTTTAAAAAAAAATATTGCAAATGATAAAACTAGTGACGGGTGGTTGTTAAATGAAAGAAAAAGGTTTGAAATATACAAGGAATTTTTTAAAACCATTTTAGAATATGATTTCAGTTCGTGCATTACGCTCAAAGTTCATCAAATTTCCCAAAATTTCTGATATTTTCAACATTTCTTAACTCAGTATTTCCTCTCAATATTCACTTGAAGCATCTTCAAACCTGTTTTTATTCATTTTGTTATTACTTTGAACCCTGCAGCTCTTCGCTAGCTCGTATGAAACTACCCAGGACTCACCACGAGGAGGTGACCGCACTTCTAGTCCTACACGTGAACCCTTCCTTCCAACCAATGCGAGCACGCGTTTACATTTCTTAGATACGTCTTTCACAGTTAAATTGTTCCTTTGTGTCGTAAATTGATCAAATATTTCTGTCAGATATCCTCGTTTTTACTAAACATTTTCTTTTCCTGTGATTATATACCAATTTTGAAGAGCTTGTGACCTATTTGATAGCTCTTTTAACTGATTGAGTCTTGAATGGCAGTTCTGAAAGAGCGCATTCAGAAATCATATTTAAATTCTCAGCTTCCATAATCTTTGTAAATATTGTGTTGTTAAATTACCTGTAAAAGGTGGCTTTGTAATTTCCACATCATGACAAGAAATAATATCGATGTATACTGACTTTTAATTTATGTATGTAATGTATGAAAATATATTTTTATCTATTTTTGGGATCTGTAGCGTTCTCACTTGTTTGCTTGTTTTTTTTTCTAGTCTTTTAAAACAAGTTTCTTTATTTGCTTTCTCTTATGAACTAACTAGATTATTTTCCGGCGTTGCCCGGGTGCTTATTAATACAACATAGCTCGAAAAAATATTTGAATGAATTCGATCCACATGGGAATATAAAAACGTATTTCATGCTAAAATGAAATAGTTGAGCCTTAAATTGATAATTCATTGTTAATCGTAATCTTTGTTGGAAAATACTCCTATTTAAATGTGTTACATTTTATCAATTTGTATTTAAAGTCTTATCTCTATTACTCTATCTATTCAAAATTGAAAGAAAATGGCCATTTTGAGACAAAAGGTTTTAATTTAGAGCTTTTTGGATTTTTTTTAAATTTTAAAAGCCCCGCCTATGTGAATTCTAATGCATTAAGGAACCTCTGTGCCAAGTTTCTTAAAAATCCGATGAGAACTGTGGATTTGTATAAGGAACAAACATACATACATCCATTTATATATATATATAGATACCGATAACAGCATATTTCTTGGGTGCAAAGCATACAATGCTTTGGATAGATGTGAATACAATTTTCTGCTTTTTCCCGGAGAGAAAATCTTTATAATCTCACACAAATTCATAGCTAAATTAGTAACGTCTGCACTTCATCCTAAAAGAGCAAGGACACTTTTACCGCGAAAGTTATGAACTCTTTTAAAAATTATAGTCTAAAGATTATGTTTGCTGTAGTCAACATCTGTCTTGGGAAAGCTTTCTTGGACTTCTGTTTCATATTTTTTTGGATATTTTTCCAGTCGAAATTACCTTACTCATCTCATGAAGTTACTGTTGCTCAGTACTTGAATCATTTTTATTGTAAAAATCAATCTTATGAATGACAAATTCTATAGGTTCATATTGAACTGATTTGAAAGTATAACATGTTGTTTAGTTTCGTCCAACAGGCCCAAAAATCACTTTGGTGCACTGGTAGGTCCATCTAGCTTTTGCAAAAAATGCAGCAAATTAAGTTTATTCAAATGTAATTGGCAAATGTCCCATTACGGAGGTCAACAAAGTTTTTCTTCCAGTTTCCGTATTACACCTTTGTATTTTCCTGTCTTTGTAGTGCATCCATCAAAACCAATGCAAACAATATCCTACTCAAAGAAACATTTTATTGTTCCTGACTTGTCTAAGAAATGTAAATGTATGCTCTCATTGGTTGGAAGCAAGGGGAGCTCGGGTGGCACCCAAAGTGCAGGCTACTTCCTCGTGGTTAGTCCTGGGTAATTTCAATGAGCAAGCAAAGAGTTGAGTAGTTCAAAGAAACAACAAAATGATTAAGAAAATGTTTCGAAGGCACTTTAAGTAAATATTGAGAGGAAATATTGAATTATAAAATGTCTGCTCAATATTGAGAATATCGGAAATTTCTGAAAATTTGATGAACTTTTGCCTAATGCGAAGACTGAAAGCATGATCTACAATGGTTTTAAAAAATTTCTTGTATATTTCAAACCTTTTTCTTCCTAACTACCCGTTACTAGTTTTATCATTTGCAATATTTTTTTAAAAAATTTGAAAAATCTAAAAAAAATCAAAAACTTTTGGCCAAATGCGCAGACTAAAGATGACGTCGCAAAAGTGAAATATTTTACAGAATTGTTACTTATTCTCATTCACAGTAAATGAAAGGTACCCGTTTACGAAAATCAAAAATTCATTTTTTTCGCTCCACCCTACTGTACAGCATGAACATTGAACAACAAACGTTGACTTACGAGATTCTGCCAGGGCCGTCGGCAATGGGGGGTGGGGGGGGGTGCTACACCCTCCCACTTTTCTGAAGAAAGGGGCCGCCGATTTTATTTTATTATTAAAATGAAATTTTAGAAAAATATTTCAGGACTTTAAATGAAATTTAAAAGAGAAGTGGAATAATTTAAACGATTTTAAGAATATCAGTAAACCTGAATTTTTAAAAATGTCCTGTATTTTTCGCGGCCCCAATTATTACTTATCAAAAATAATTAATTAGGGCCGCGAAAAGTAGTTAAGATTCCTTCACAGCAATATTCGTTGCGAAAAATACGAAATTTTCTCGTCCTGGGGTCATGTAAACGGGAAACTATAGGTTGCCTTCCCAGTTTGGAAAAAAAAAGTACTGTATAGATATAGAGCTTTAAACGGTACGCGAACCTCTGTAACTAAAATTAGTTAAATTAATAAAACATAAATCAAATTATATATACATAATTCAACCAGATCGATGCAATATTAAAAAAAAAAAAGAATATATGCAGAGGGCCGCCAAATTTTATATTTTTCATCCATATGAAACGATTCTACATGCCTTGTCACCAGGCCCACAGGCTAAATACATTTATTGAACATGCATTCAATTCTAGTGTAATTGTATCTGACTTGTTTAGTACCTTAGAGGAACTGTATGTATTTTTTTCGTCAAGTACTTAACGGCATGGTTTTCTAACAGAGTCTGCGGAAAGTCGGGAATACGTTGCAGCTCACAAATTTATCAAAAACTAGATGGACTGCTCGTGCAGAATCTGTAAGAGCTGTCTCTACATCATTTGAAGTGATTGTAAATACACTGAAAGAAATGTCGAGTTCTGCAAAATTAGATAACAAAACAAAATCAGTAGCTTTTTCCCTTCTGAAGAAAGTTCTGTCATTTGACGTTATATAGTGTCCCTATACTTCATGAAAAACATGTACAAAATGAAAAATTTGACAGAAGCACTCTGGAATCCCCAAACCTCAGCATTATTGATGCTATTTCCTTGATGAAAAGCACCAATATTTCATTAGAAGCAATTAATGAAAATACGTTGGAAATGGACTATTTAATTGGAAGTGCTGAACTGTTTGCAAAATCCCTAGATGTTGATCCCCAAGCAGATTATAAAAGGCATCACAGATCAAGGAGTCGACCCAAACGATATGATGAGACAAGAGAAAATGCTGCGAGCATCGATTTTAGAACATATTTTCAACAGCAGTTTAAGATGCTATTAGACAATTTGTTAACTATGACGAAAGACAATATGAATGCGAACTTAGAGGAGATGAAGCCTCTATTCCTCCTATTAAGTCCACCGCTTTCCAGAGTCCAAATGAGTTCCACCAATATAGAGGCATTCATTATTTTTCCCCCTAATTCTAATTTATACATGGATCCTTTGGAACTTCAAGCTGAATTGGAAATTTTATCTGATAAGTGCAATGAAAATGGAGTAGAAACGTTATCAGAAGTAAAATGATTGAAGCACAGAAGTCCTTCCACAGGCTTACCGCGCGTGTCGGCTTGGATTTTCTTCTCCGGTAACAGTTGCTACTAGAGATGAGCCGGGCTCGGCCCGAGCCCGAAAGCCCGAGCCCGAGACGGACTCGGGCCCTTTAACTTCAAGCAGCTTTCGGGCTCGGGCGGGCTCGGGCTCGATCTCGTATGAATAATCTTTATACAAATACAACGTTCTCGGAATAAAATATTGGGGTACTTAAAGAAAGTGAGATCAGTTTTTCTTAATGGCAGAATTGCTTTGTTCAGGAAGAGTTTCAGAGAAATGACATCTATCACCAAATCTCCCACTCCCATACATCGTTTCTCAGCTTCCGCACATCGGAAAGCTAGCAATCTGCCGGGCTGGGGGTGTAAATGGTCAGTAAAAAGTGGTAGAAAGTGGGACTTAAAATATGGAACAAAGATATCGCGTGTTAATTTTAATGTTTCTTTTTTGTGCTTTTTTTTGTTTTCTGTGATGTGAAAAACTTTTTTTTTTTTTGAAATATTTAAAAATGTTTCAATTGATAATTGCTGCACATGAAAAATTAAAATAATAATAATAATAATTCAAAAAGATAGCACCCACTTATAATATATTTGCGATTGCTATTACGATATACCATATGGCAGTGCATCCCAAGTGGAAATTAATAATATATATTGATGTTTGATACACTCGGGCTCGGGCCGGGTCGGACTCAAAACAAGACAACATCACTCGGGCTCGGGCGGGCTCGGATTAAAAATTCTCGGGCTCGGGCGGGCTCGGGCCTTCAAAAGTGAGCCCGAACTCATCTCTAGTTGCTACCAATGAAAGAACCTTCAGTAAACTGAAATTCATCAAAAATGTTTTGAGGAGTACAATGGGAGACCATTGTTTAGACTCTCTAGTACTGCTGGCATGTGAGAAAGATATTACGAACACCATAAATTTAAAGAGTTTAGCAAGCAAAAGGGCTACATTGAAGCACGGGCGCTGTCAATTTAAAATTATTATTTTTTTTCCAATAAAATTTGTGAAATGTATTTTTCTCCTTAGTTAAAAAACTAAGGAGTAGATTAAAAATTTCGTCTCTTTTCAATAGTTTTTTTTTTTTTTTTTGTTACTTTTCTGTTGAACAAACTGGATTTTTAACTTGCAATTTAAAAAAAGAAAAAAGGAAGAAGAAGGAAAAAAATACTCGTATTTATCGGGAATTTTTTTTTTTAATTGCAATTAATTGGATCTGCATGGCCAGAACTTTTTTAGGTAGTTGAATTTTATCTGCGTTTTCCACAAAACTTAATAGCATGAATGCTTAAAGTACAATAACCGCAAAACACGGGAAGAAGAAAATCTGAATCGTTTATAAAATATGCCCGGCACAGAGCAGATGGCCAAAGGATAAGACTTTAACAAATAAATGCTTATTATTATTATTTATTGTTTATTAATATTTTTTGATATTTAACATTTATATGGTGTTTGTATAAATAGTTCTGCATATTAATTTAAAGTTTTAAGCATGTGCTCAAAAACTCAAAAGCTGTTTGTAGCCACTCAGGTTTGTCATTTTGAATTTTTCCATGTGTGCGAGGGGGTATACGAAATGCTAATTTTATGGGAAAAAATCAAAAAACAAAAATTGCGTCCACCTTCCACCTTTGTAAAAAATAATCGATTTCAAAGCTCGGGGGAAGTTATCACCCTCACCCCCCTATATGATGAGCCTAGGGCCGCCAAACTCTCAACACCCCCCCCCCCCCAGATATTTCAGCTAGCGACGGCCCTGGATTCTGCATTAACAAAACGACTTTATTCATATATCAAAGCCAAAATAGTTCACGTACCGTTTATGTAGGAGACCCACTTCTCATACAAAAAGTGTACTTAGATTTGAACGTGCCAGAATTGCTTTTTGACTTCTGGCAAATCATTTGCAAACTCTTCATCACGAAAGTTTGCTTTGGTTTGTGAACCAATAAAAAGTTACCTTTGCTTGACTAAAATTAAATCATATATATATATATATATATATATATATATATATATATATATATATATATATATATATATCTTAATATATAAAAATTACGTGTCCCTGTGTTTGTGGCCAATGGACTCCTCAATTACTGAACCGATTGTAACCAAATTTTGCACGCAGTTTCAGTTTGGTCCAACTTAAATGATAGGATAGCTTATATCTCAATTTAGGACCGCAATGTATTTTTAATTGCAAATTATGTATTTAGCTACCAGCTTTTGTGTGTTCTTGGCTAAACCTTTTTACTAAGCCTTTTTACTAAGCCTTTTTACTAAGCCTTTTTTGACACCTCCATGGCTGAGCGACATAAAGCACACGTTCTGACAGCTTCCGGAGCGCAGTAAACAGGTAATATCTTAATATATAAAAATTACGTGTCCCTGTGTTTGTGGCCAATGGACTCCTCAATTACTGAACCGATTGTAACCAAATTTTGCACGCAGTTTCAGTTTGGTCCAACTTAAATGATAGGATAGTTTATATCTCAATTTAGGACCGCAATGTATTTTTAATTGCAAATTATGTATTTAGCTACCAGCATTTCTGTGTTCTTGGCTAAACCTTTTTACTAAGCCTTTTTTGACACCTCCATGGTTGAGCGACATAAAGCACACGTTCTGGCAGCTTCTGGAGCGCAGTAAACACGTAATAACCTTTCTTATAACATATAAAAATTACGTGTCCCTGTGTTTGTGTCCAATGGACTCCTCAGCTACTGAACCGATTTTAGCCAAATTTTGCACGCAGTTTCAGTTTGAATAACTTAAATGATAGGATAGTTTTTATCTCAATTTAGGACCGCAATGTATTTTTTATTGCAAATTATCTATTTAGCTACCAGCTTTTCTGCATTCTTGGCTAGAATTCTTTAAACATACCCGGAATGCCACCACATAATCTGCGGTTAAAAATTGGTTTACCCATAGTTCTTCTACGTAATTTAAATCCACCGAGATTATGCAATAGTACGCGTTTAGTTATCAAAAAAATCACCGGGAACATTATTGAGGCAATCATTTTTACTGGCAAGTTTAAAGATGAAGTAGTTCTGTTGCCACGTATCCCCATGACACCGTCAGAATCTTCAATACCCTTCAAAAGGCTACAGTTTCCCATTCGTTCAGCTTTCGCCATGTCCATTAATAAGTCCCAAGGGCAAATAATGTCAATTTGCGGTTTAGATTTAGAAAATCCATGTTTTTCCCATGGGCAGCTATAGGTCGCTTGCTCCCGTGTGGGAAAACCGTCCAATCTATTTTTGTTTACAAGAGACAGATTAACAAAGAATATTGTGCACCGATTAGTGTTGAGTTAAACTGAAATTAAAAATGCTTATAATTCAAAAAATAACAAATAATATTGGTTAATTATCTACCCTATTAACATTATTAAAAAATAAAATGTTACATTAAAAAATAAAATGTTACAATAGCAATTAGCAAATTTTTAATTTAATCATTGTTACAAGCTTGAATATAATATTTCTAAGTACTAAAATGCTACATTTTTTGATTTTTTGTTTCTAGCAAACTTAGGAAATTTTTGTTCGATTGTTTTCATATTTTGACCTCAAGTTCATATTTATATAAAGTTGATCTCTATAACGGTAATAAAGTTTTTCGTTTGTATTGAAACATTATAGTTTAACCCATACCTTAGCCACAGCAACGCGTGGCCGGGTCAGCTAGTATATATATATATATATATATATATATATATATATATATATATATATATATATATATATATATATATATATACACTGAAGTGACAAAAGTCATGGGATACCTCTTAATATCGTGTCGGCCCTCCTTTTGCCCGGCGAAGTGCAACAACTCGACGTGGCATGGACTCAACAAGTCGTTGGAAGTCTTCTGCAGGAATATTGAGCCATGCTGTCTCGATAGACGTCCATAATTGTGAAAGCGTTGATGGGGCAGGATTTTGGGCACGAACAGACCTCTCGATGGTGTCCCATAAATGCTCAATGGGATTCATGTCGGGCGATCTAGGTGGCCAAATCATTCGTTGGAATTGTCCAGAATTTTCTTCAAACCAATTGCGAACAGTTGTGGCCCGGTGACATGGCGCATTGTCATCCATAAAAATCCCATCGTTGTTTGGGTACATGAAGTCCATGAATGGCTGCAAGTGATCTCCAAGTAGCTGCACATAAGCATTTCCAGTCAATGTTCGGTCCAGTCGCACTAGAGGACCAAGTCCATGCCATGAAAAAACAGCCCACACCATTACGGAGCCACCACCAGCTTGAACAGTGCCTTGCTGACAGTTTGGGTCCATGGCTTCGTGGGGTCTGCGCCACACTCGAACCCTACCATCGGCTCTTACCAGCTGAAATCGTGACTCATCGGACCAGGCCACGGTTTTCCATTCATCTAGGGACCAACCGATATGCTCACGTGCCCACGAGAGTCGCTGCAAGCGATGTCGTTCTGTCAGTAAAGGCACTCGAGTCGGTCTTCTGCTGGAATAGCCCAAGAAATCCAAATTTCTCCGCACAGTTCTAGCAGACACGTCCATTGTACGTCCCACATTGATTTCTACGGTGATTTGACGCAGTGTTGCTTGTCTGTTAGAATTTACGACTCTTTGCAGACGTCGCCGGTCTCGATCTTTAAGTGCAGGCGGTCGACCACTGCGCTGTCCATGGTGGGATGTTATGCCTGAAATTTCATACTCTCGGCACACTCTTGACACAGTGGATCTGGGAATGTTGAATTCTCTAACGATTTCCGAAATGGCATGACCCATACGTCTAGCTCCAACTAACATTCCGCGTTCAAAGTCTGTTAATTCACGTCGTGCGGTCATCATCACGTTAAAACCTCTTCACATGAATAACTTGAACAGAAATGAAAGCTCTGTAAAAGCACTGCGCATTTATACCTGTTCTATGCGATGCTACTGCCATCTGAAAATTTGCATATTGCTATCCCATGACTTTTGTCACTTCAGTGTATATATATATATATATATATATATATATATATATATATATATATATATATATATATATATATATATATATATATATATATATATATATATATATATATATATATATATATGTTCCGACCAAATCCCGAACAGTTCCCGAATTGGCCTGCCACACATTGCCTTCGCACATTGACCAGGGCGTTGGGCCTGTGTCCGGTGTACTGGATATGAATTGCGTAGTTGCGACCCCCGACTTAGTTTTTTTTTTCAAGCACAAATATGCATCTCATGCCAGTTTTTCGAGAAAGATTTTATATATTTGTCATTTAATGTAAATTCGCTAGCGTAGAATTTCATCATACGATACTGCTTTTACACTTTAAATAAACTTACATTTTCGTTATGACATAAATAATAAGTTGCTTATGGATAGTGTATGGATTTTATTTTTTACGAAAATATTTTTTTTCTTTTTTCTAAATTTTATGTTGTTTATTTTTTTCCTTTATTTTATTTTATTTTATTTATTTATTTCTTCATTATTATCTTTTTTTTTTACGGTTGGGGATTTTTTTGTGGTGGGGGGGGGGGGTGTCACCACGAATTACCACCCCGTGTGACACTCTTGCTAGCTACGCCACCGCCTAAACATGTGTATATTTCAGTTTACAATATTCTTATCTTTAACAAAAAAAAAGTAAGGGAAAAATTGCTTCTTTGAAATTTTAGCGCATGTCGCTCTTTTTGTTTTTAAAAGAAATGGCTCAATGAATTTGTTTATGAGATGCAGGAAAGTTGCTCCTTTATAACTTTTGTATTTCCATCAAACCAAGTTTTAAGTGCACTGGTGGAAGGAATCCGCAATTCCAGTTCAGGGGTGCTTCATGTCATGTGCTTTTCGAGTCAGGAATAAATTTTTCTCTTCGAGGACACTGTTTCCAGGCAGATAAATTTAACAAATTGCATTAATACATTTTTTCTAGAAAAATGCATTGAATAGAGCCCAGGTGCCTCCATCTAGTGGGAAAATGGGGCGTCAAACTTCTCATGGCAATGGCCTTCGCCGATAGTGCTTCCTCATGAAAGAATGATTTGGAATAGTCTCGGGAAATGCACTAGGTCTGCAAATACTTCGTTGCCAATAGGCAGCCACGTTTCAAACAAACATGTACGTGAAAGGTGGTTTCTTGATATAATGGTTCATGGTAAACAAAATACATATATATTAAATTCATTATTTTCAGTTTAAAAATATGCAAGAAACACAAATGTTTTCATCAAAATAACAATTTGCATGCTGTGCAACGTAATTTAATGTAAAGCATTTTTACTTTTGAAGCTATCCGTTCAATGGCACGCCTTAAATTTTACTGCTTGTATTACTTATGTAAGTACTGTTACGAGTAGAAAATGACTAAAAGTAAGGTAAAAAGATAAATTTTTACTGACTGAAAAGAAATAATTCTCGGAGCGTTCTTACTTTTAAAAGTTACATCAACTTTTAACTGTATTTCGCAGTGGTTTCAATATTTCAATCATTATGCAATTCTTAATCAAGATTGCAAAATCTGAAAGATATAGGGGAATGTGGGGCAAAGTGAAATAGCGGGGTAAAGTGAAATGGTAAAATATTTGATAGTTTGCAGCGCCACTAATCTAGAAGTATTTTAACTAAGTTCCTAGATATATAGTTGATTCCTGTCAAAAAATAAGTAGTTCCGAAGATCAACAAAAAAATTATACAAACCATTTTCAAAATTTGATACCTTTATTGTAATATTCGTGGTTTTTCAAAAATATTTCTTGTTATTATGAAATGACAAAATTTTTGAATAATCATTTAAACTATTAATTGAGATCTACTGATATCCAGTGCAGTACTTATTTAGTTTCTATTAGGCCGTTTTTGACTTTAAATGTTCAATGTTATTTGTCAAAAGGACGCGGGGTAAAGTGGATGGGGTAAATTGAAATACATCATTACTTATTCATTCATTTATTAAAGCACGTACGTATTTCTTCATTTATTAATTTATTCGCATTTTTTTACTTAATTATTTGCTTGTTTACCCATTCATTGACTCATTTTCTTATTAATTCTCTATTTTATTCACTCATTTATTTTTTCTCACACATTAATTCATTTATTTATTCATTTACTTATTCGTTTATTTTTCAATTATAGTTTTTTTTTTCGTTTATTTAAGCACTCATTTGATGAAAACTACTGTTAATCGTCGAATAGAAAATTTCATTTCAAAAATAATTTGTTTTTCACTTTGCCCCATGGTTTTTTGAGGCGAAAATTTTCCATTTTGTTGAAAGTACAAAATAACTGTCAAAGTTGAAAAATAATATTTCAACGAAAGTTGTATTACAAAATACATTATTCCTTCTTTATGTACAATAATTTTTAGAACAAATTTACTCGTTGTAACTTTTGAAGCAGGTGAGTAAACTTAACTATTTCACTTTGCCCCACATTACCCTACATTTTTTTTTTTAGCTTCATGCGATGTTTTTATTCTCGAGTCCTATTTTTATTTTGTAACTGCTTTCAAAAAAATAAGTGAGTCTTGGAACCCAGCGCTTGCTTCTTCGAAATAATTATTATAATACCTAGAAATTTCCTCTTAGATGATTTTTTCCGTGTGTAAGGTGGTATAATAAGTTGAAACATAATATCTTTGCTCGACATTGAGAATGTGAGAAACTCTAAAAAATAAAACTAGTCTCAGAGCAAATCGATTGAAACAAAATCACTTTGAGATGCACTTCAGAGTGCTCCAAACTAAAATGAAATAAAAGGGAGAGCAAATTCAACTGCATAACAAACTCTTTTCGGGATGCACTTTATGTCGTGTTCCAAACTAAAATAGAACCAATAAAAAAATATTTAATGTAGCTAAATAGCTACGAAATTCGCTTTGCGTATAGTGCTCCAAACAAAAAAGAAACAAAAAATGCATTTATTCTAGTATCACAACATAGGGTTAGCGATCCCCTTTTCATAGTTTTCCAAACTAAAATGAAAGTAACAAATTCGAAAAACTACAGGTTGCACTTTGCACCCTTAAGGGTGAAACGTTGTACCACCAGCGGCACCCCCTACTTGACTCCATATAAGGTGCCATTTAGCTCCATATCAGAGCCCTATGGTATCCCATTGGTGCTCCAAGCGAACCATGGAGAGCCAAATGGCACCTTCAAGGAGCCAAATGGCACAACGTTTTACCTTTTAAGGTGCCAAGTGCAACCAACCTGTAGTTTTAACAGTGAAGAATGGATATGCACTTTATACAGGGTGTCCACTCCTATCGTGGACCAATAGCTAATTTCTAAACCGTTAGAGATAAGCATATAGTTCATTTAGGAAAAAATCTCCAAATTACGAAAGGAATTTTGGGTCTATTCAATGTTTTTCAAAAAATCAAATTTTGAAAGAGTTACGAAATTTAAATTTTTATACAGCCCCCCAGTCCTATCAATCATACTTAGTAAAACATTATTGACACTGTAACGTTTAAAACTAAAAAAAAGTCACTGTTCTACGACAAAAATTGACCGAGTTATGACGTTTTGAAAAATCAAGATTTTGAAGGATTTTGCATACGGTCCCTTAAGCGATCTCTCGATGAGGTCATGAAATAATGCAAAATCTTGATTTTTCAAAACGTCATAACTCGGTCAATTTTTGTGGTAGAACAGTGACTTTTTTTTTAGTTTTAAACGTTACAGTGTCAAGAATGTTTTACTAAATATGATTGATAGAACTGGGGGGCTGTATAAAAATTTAAATTTCGTAACTCTTTCAAAATTTGATTTTTTGAAAAACATTGAATAGACCCAAAATTCCTTTCGTAATTTGGAGATTTTTTCCTAAATAAACTATATGCTTATCTCTAACGGTTTAGAAATTAGCTATTGGTCCACGATAGGAGTGGACACCCTGTATAGTGTTTTAAGTTACCTTATTGTACCGAATTTAAGCAAACATTTTCGAAGGATCTTTGGCCCTATGTGAAATAGAGACAAGCATACATACATTCAGACAGACGTACTTTTTATTTTAATATTGACGAAAACAGAAAAATATTTTACGCTTCATTTTTGTATGATATATATATATTTAAAATCTAATTTACTTACTCATGTGACGAATAGAGCTTTGATCACTAAGACTATTAAGAGAGATACTTCGGGACATATTATCGGTTCTTGGTTTTGGTTTAAGCAAACTTCCATCGTCCTTTGACCTGCCAATACTGAAATAAATAGATATTGTTACAAATTTGGTAAATACTGGTTATTTTATGCTGTTTTATTCTCAATTAGTTAAATTCGGTGCTAATTTCAAGAATCTTCACTTAAAATTGTTGTAGTTCTGCTGAAACCCTACCTATAAGTTGTTTTGTCTGCATCATATTTGGCTAGAAATCGCTTGGTGAATCGCGACATTTCCTGTAAATACTTTATCATTAATGGACGACCCCCTTGTAACATTTGCAATTTGTATGTGGTTTCCCAAAAATTTTTTTTTATGAGAAATGACTGGGAAATTGTGGAATGTCCGTGACAAATATAAAATAGTCATGCGGAGATGGATTTTTAGCTTGTCATGTTAAAAGCGGAGTGCTGACCGAGTTTATTAATTGCTGGATGATTTGCAATTGTTGCCTGCTTCATTGTAAATAACTGTAAATATATGGGGGAAAAATGTAAAATCTTATCAAGATTGGAATCGTCATTTAAGAAAGTTTAAAGACTTTACAATATCATTACAAGAAAAGGTTCATTTCGTTGATTCTCTTACTTATTAAGAGCACAGTAAGGACTTGTTTTAAAGAGAGAAAAAATAAATACACATAATTCTGATACACACAGCGTACCCTAATTCAACATGTAAGACGCTCTATTTTTACAACCGTTCGTTCCTACAGAAATGCCCAAAATAAGGTGCAAAGTAAAGATATTAACAGTGTGAAACTAAAAAAAAGTGAAGTCGAACTTTTTATACGGACCTTAGATACTTAGAACTTAGAAACACTTATTTACTAAAATTTAGGAAAATCAAAAGCACAAAAAAATTATTCGAACACAGAACGGGTAACATTAGCACCAAGCACGTTTAAGGGTCCAAGGTGGAACGAACGCTAAATCAGAAATAATAATTGTTAGTTACATTAAATAAGAGTATAATCCAATTAAAACTAGAATTATTAATGTGTAATGATTAAAATTTAATTGATTAATTAAAATTGAAAGCGTGATTAATTATAATTAATTTAAAAAAATTTAGTATTATATAATTTTTAGCAGTTTATAACAGTCATCCCATGCAAAAATTCTAATTGTGAGGAGGTAAAATGACATCACATGTCATTTCATCCACTGAAACATTCATGTTCTGATGCTTCGAAAATGAGTGTTATATAATTGATGCGAAAAAAAGTATTAAATTTCTCTTCGTTTTTTGACAATTCTCTTTTTTGTGCACGAATCTTTATGGCAGCAAGTATTTTTCTCATAAACATTTTTTTGATGAGATAGTTTTGAATCTCTTAAAAAAATCCTCACTTATGACTTAGAGGAAATTAAATAACGTATTAATTTCATTGTAGTTGTAGACCTGTAATGCTACAAATTAACTAAATTCGTTTTTTAGGTACAGCTTCGCTCAAAATGAGAATAACACACGTACTTCTTCCGTTCTATATAATGGACTGGGAGGAAGTCTCTAGCAAACAGATAGACATCTTCGGCCTAGAAGCGTCGGAAGCAAAACCCTATGAGGTATTCATATGCGCAAAATGCTTTCGCTGGGTCCATGACGCTCGGGTCATGATAATACATGTGTTTAAGGATCATCAGAAGCAGGGGACTCCCAACATTTTGCCCATTCCGCATGTTGACAGCGATGCGGAATCCGAGGAGGACTAAGATGTGTAAGTAACAAAATTTGTGTATTCCAAAATGTTTTCATTTTATAATAAATGTTCTGTGCTTTGAAAAAAAGTTTTTATCTTTTAGTTTTTGGTTTCCCCAACATACAGGGGCGTAGGGGGCGGGGGAGCTGAGGGAACTTTGGCTCCTCCTGGAATATTTCAGACCGGCTTATAGCTCCCCAGAAAAAATTCGGTAAAGTTTGTCTGGTGACACCTAGAGCGGACTGAAAAAAGGAAGAAAGGAAAAAAGAATCGGAACAAGAAAAAAAAATTATATTTTTTCTGTGTAAAAAGCAGAAGCATCACTGGGTGTGTGGTGGTGGTGGTGGTGGTGGAGGGGGGTCTTATTTTTAGTCGGGTGACAACCCTGTGAAATGTGATCACAATGATTTTAAGAATTTCTCATTAAAAAGTTTCAGAAAATATAAACCCTGGTATATTTTAGATTTTATATAAGTAATTAAACGCAACGGCAACACTACGGGGTAAAGTGTGGTGAGACCCAAAATGCGTTTAAGAGTTTTTAAAAACATTAAAACTGAAATTCCAATGCATTTTGAAATTTCATCTACTCTATCAAATTTCAAAAAGAAGTTCATTGCACATGAGCACAAAAAATCGTTTCCTTCCTTTCATTTTGCGTTTATTATTCGTTCAGACAAAACTGCCCTCCATAGGCGCGAAAGCTGAAGTTGCTTTCTTTATTATTATTTTACTATTTTATTTAGTTACTAGCGGTACCCGCACGGCTTTGCCCGCGGTATAAAATTAAAAGTTCATTTAGTAATAAATTGATATCGCAGAACAGTGACGTAACTATACAATCTGACGCCCGTGGTAAATTCTTTTGATGGGGCCCTATCAGTAAAAATCGTCACGTTGTACTCGGTTTAATTTTAATACACTTCGAGATTTTTAGCTTACTCAATTACACGTTGGAAATGTCCTACTACTGGCCATAGGTCTCCTCTTTAAGCGAGAGGGAATGGCCTAACCCCATTTCAATGAGATACTTATTAAGAAAAATCTATTTTTCGAGCTTTCTGTTCCGCAAAAGTGTCTATAACATCATCAAAGTTTAAAGATCTGGCCATAGAATGTTCAATAGACAGAATATAGCCACGTTATATAACCTGTCTTGTCCCACAGAGTTTCTTAAATAGTTTTTTTTTTATTTTAGTATTGAAAATGATAGTTCAGCACTTTCCGGGAATTGTAAGAAATAACATTAATGCAGTGCATATTTCAGGAAAGCTGCAGGACATAAAATGATTTTTTTTTTTTTTTTTTTGTAGTAAATCAGCAAGGTCTCTAATACATGAAGATTTTTTTATTTCGTCTCTGAAACTGGATCGAAAACTGAGAATTTCCCCGGCAAATGATTCAGATATTTCTTTTTTAAACCTCTCAACAAATTCTAGAGCTTTTTTTAATAGATCAGTGTCATTCCAAACTTTTAAAGTTGATTGCTGCAAAAAATTGAAATTTGAAACAATTTCACTCATTATAAAGCAAAGCTTTTTGTTTAAGATGCGTTGAAATGCTTAACGATTTACTTGAAATTGTATTATGGTCTTTAGTTGTCTTACTTTGGATTTTAAGCAGAAATTAAAAGAATAAAAAATATACTTTTCGAGTAAAATTAATATACTCAGGTACAACGTAAAAACTATTTTTGAGTTCGCGGCCTGTTGAGCGGCTCGCGGGGGTCCGTGGCATTTTGCCAGTCCTGCCACCCTATTGTTAAGCCGCTGTCACAGAAAGAACACTCAATTTTAGTTATAATCCAATTGTAATTCCTTAAAAGTCTGATATAAAAATGAGCCAAAAGAGAAAATGAGAGCAATTTTGTTGCTTACAGAAACCAACAGAAATCTTACCAAAGTTTAAAAGAAGGAAGTTTTCTTTCCTATCTTTAAAAACAAAATAGAACATTTTTCGAAATGAAACATTTTAGAAAGAACGTTGCAATACCTTAATTTATACAATATATTTATAATTCACCAAGTTTTAATTCCTTAACCCTTCACTGCACGGTGTGCCAGATCTGGCACAAACCAAATAAACCCTCATATATTCCTATGATTTTTAAATGCAGTTAAACTGAGCTTTGTGCCCCTTCTGGAACATTGCTATAACAGTTTAGTGTGATTTTTATGCACTAGTTAGCTGCACTAGTCTAGGTATTACAGTTCTTGCTTTTTTAAAAAAAGGGTCTGCATTTCCGTTAGAAGTGTGCTTAGTCATTATTTCCTTTGTTCCAAAAATGTTTAAATACACTTAGTGGAAAGTTTGTTTATACCACTTATGACACAAAAACATTGTAGATTATTACACTTATCGGTATACAAAGCATATGCTATGTGCTTTGTGCCATATATAGAACAAACAATTAAAACATCATTTTTGGTGCACATTTTTAAGATTAATTTTTTTCTTCATTTTTCCTGAACTCTGGGTTATTTAAAAGGTAACAAATGATTTTTTTCATGAAAATATAAAAAATCGTGCAGTGAAGGGTTAAAACCTGAAAAGAGAAAAACAGACGATTTTTTTCACAACAGTTAAAATAATTCATTTAACTAATTTTAATAAGGCTTGGAGTTTGGATTACTACAAAAACAAATACATTTTAAAAACTATTAAGAGTAAAAAAAAACGAAACAATTAAAGGAAATAAAAACTCAATCATGGTAACAACATGAAAAGTTGATTTCCGTTGATAAAATAATTCATTTCATCTTTATTTTCAAATTTTATTCTCGAGCTTAATCATTTTAGAATCGTTGGCTTGCTTTGCTGAAGGTAAGTCTTGAATTTCTGGGATTATAAAAACAATTATTAGAACTCTTCTAATACTCGTAGAAACTTCAAACTGACATCATTTTTAGCAGAAAATTTCAAGCTTTCGAATGACATAAGACTTGAAAATGTGTATGAAGTATTTCTTCCCCATTTTATCGAATTTGTATGAAAAATGAGCTAAGAATTAGAATAGAAAAAGAACGAAATAGAATTTTCGGAAGAACGCTTCGTAGTGCATAACCTCCTGCTACAAACTAATTTTGTGCCAAATTTCATGAAAATCGACCGAACGGTTTTGGCGCTACGCGCGTGACAGAAAGAAAAACAGACTCAGCTTCAGCTTTATTATTAGTAGAGATTACAGTAGGTTCGCAATGGGGGGGGGGGGACTTCCACGCAGGTTGTCAACTGCTTGGGTTTATGAAAAATATTAAAACTAAATTTGAAAAAATGCCCCCAACATTTAAAATTAGTTACCCTTGCAAATCCATTTGCATCATAGGGTAGCTGGGGGGAGGGGGGTTGAGCCAAGTGATACCCCTCTGGAGTGTGATACTAGAATGGTTTGAAGAGTTTATAAAAAATATTGACAGTTCAATTCCCCCCCCTCGCATATTTTCAATACATTTAATCTATCAAACAAATTAGTCTCATTAGAAGGCATTGAGCCGGGTGACATCCAAAATGCAGTAAGAATTTCTAAAAGATATAAATGCTGAAATTATGTTATATTTGAAATCATATTTCAGCTCTCAAACGCAGTGGCATTGCTACGCACAGAAGCGTTCGCCCTGGGTGATACCCGTTTGAAGGGGTTACACCCAAAATGCCTTTAAGAGTTTCTGAAAAATATTAACACAGAAATTTTGATATCTTTTAACGATATTCAATCTGTCAAACGCAGTGACTACACGGTGAGGGGGGGGGGGCATTTATACGGGATGTGACACCCCTCTGTGGGTCAATACCCAAAATGTATATTTCAGAGTCTTTAAAAAGTATAAATACTGAACTCCCAATTCATCTTGTACTAAATTTACCATATCAAATTTTAGAAACACACTAGTTCAAAAAACCATTTTCTTGCTCTTTGTTTTGTTTGTCCGTTCAGACAATAACATCAGCTGCCTTCCGATGGCGCCAGAAGAAGTGAAGTCCTCTTTTTCTTTTTTATATGTGTACTTGATTTGGTTATTACTGCTTCCGATTCTTTTGAAACTTTTGGTATTGTGAAGCTTTTTTTAATTAGTATTTCTTTGTTTAAAGCTACAGTGGACAAATAAAATTGATTTTTTTCAATTATTGATTTGTGTCTAAAACTTTGTGTGCTTGTATTATTGTATATTTACGACATCTAAAAGCATAAACAACACAAATTAGTGCAAAAACAATGAATACTTTTTTTCAAATTTCAAATTTAAATATTTTTTTAACATAATTTCAAAATGTTCCAGGCGTCGCAATTTTTTTTCAAACTTGGAATTTCCACTTAAGTTCCAATCATTAGGCATGATGGCACAAAACAATGCATTATATGCAATGTTTTATGAGATAGTTTATAAAAGATGGCTGAAAATAAAAAAATTCAGTTGAAAAAATCATATAAATTTTCATTTTCAGCCATCTTTTATAAACTATCACATGAAACATTGCATGTAATGCATTGTTTTATGCAGTCATGCCTAATGATTGGAAATTAAGTAGAAATTCAAAGTTTGAAAAAAAATTGCGACGCCTGGAACATTTTGAAATTTTGTTTAAAAAAATATTTAAATTTGAAATTTGAAAAAAAAATATTCATTGTTTTTGCACTAATTTGTGTTGTTTATGCTTTTAGATGTCGTAAATTTTCAATAATACAAGCACACAAAGTTTTAGACATGTAAATCAATAATTGAAAAAAATCCATTTTATTTGTCCACTGTAGCCTTAAGGCGGGAAAAAGGATACAAAATTCACAACAGTGCAACGAATTTACTTTTTGTAAAGACGTAGTAGAAAAGTTTATGTAGACCTCCAGTCTATAGTGTAAATACGACAGTGAAGATGCGAGTTTAATCAACTGTAATATTTGTGGTTGTGTGTGCTTTTTAGCTGGAAAAATTTTGTAAGCATTTAATTTTTTCTTCCTGTAATGTATAGTTTAAATAAGTCGAAACATTTCTCCGGTGAAAGGGAGAGTGATAGATAGAGAGAAAAAAGCGTGTATAGTTAAACCGGCGAAGAGATGGCGGGTCGACAGGAAGCACAAACGGACTCCTTCATTTTGGAATTTTTTTATATCTGTGAAGCAGTCAAGTCGTGCTTTCTAGCTAATCCAACCTATTTATGGTAATCCACCCTATTATTTAAATGAAGTGATCCGTTTCCGCTTCCAGTCTCTTCGGGGTTTAACTTTAGTCAGCGGTACTAGGACGCGTATCATTTTCCTCAAAACCTACAGGTAATACATATTTGGGTATTTTTATGTAATACTCCAAGTGCCTGAGCAGGGATTATGAGGTCTTGATTGAACAAGAAACACCCTTTGAATTTTAATCCTAGTATTAGTAATTTTGAGTTTTTTTTTTTTTTTTTTCAGGCAAAAGAGTTTGTCCTGGAGAGATGATGGGGACCATGGAAATATTTTTCTACGTCACTTCTATCCTGCAAAATGTTAATTCATTATATTTTAAATAACAGGAATAAAATAAATTAAAAAAAATACCCTGTCTATTTATTGGTAAAAACATTTCTTATGTCTATGGATACAGTGTAATAATTGGTCGTTTATTTTAGTCCCTTTTTCTGTAATGATGACACAAAAAGTCATGTTTACATTATAAATTTTTATTCTAAAGTTTTCTCATAAGTTTACCTTTTTTCAGAAAGTAGTTTGCGTCAAAATAACGCGTTCTTATAAAAAATTTTAACTATAATCTAAGCTAAACAATTAATTAAAACGTGCCTAGAAAATTTAATTTTCGTTTTGAAAGTAAATTTAACAGCTAGTTGCTTGTAAGCCGACGAAGCAAATGGTCTCCTTCGATCGCTTAGCATGAGTCATCCAAACTTAGAAAGAAGAAACGCGCGCGAGGGAAGGATCTATATACTGGTCGGATGGTTCTTACATCGGCAGAAAAGTTACTCGTGTAGGAAGGTTTGCAAGCTTGCTCGTTAAACTAAAAGTCATCACCTTTTTGAAAATCAAAGTTTTCCAAGTTTTCTTTGCAACGGGGCCTAATGTGACAGTACATCCAGCTTCATCCGAACACTGTTTTAAGAATCTTAGCTCTATTCATTGAATTCAAGGATCTCATCAAATTCTTTGAACAGCCAAATAGAATACTTGTAGATTTCAAATAATATTAATACTTCACATGTTTTTACTTTTACATTTTCAGACACGATCTAAGCTTTAAAACTTTTCTCAAATGATATTACCCGCCTTTAATTTACTTTTAAAAAAATGTCAATACATTTCTTGGTTAGGTCTTGAGCAAAAACATGTTTCCATACAAAGTAAAGCCATTTCAGGGAAAAACTATAGAAAAAAATGTAACAAAGACCCGTTTCAGGTAACTCTTTTAACGCTAAAACAGAAAACTGAAGATTAATAAAAATGCTTAAGTATTGAATAAATAATAATTAATGCCAGTGGCGTACATACAGTGAACTCTCACTTATGCGTCGGCACAAGAGACCAACAGCAAGAGACGTAGAAGTGAACAAGCCTATTTAAAGGATTAACACGCAACATAACTTCTAATGAGAGAATGAATAAGAATGTTTCTATAGTAAAGAGACATATTACTAGGGTTTGGCAATTACTGTAATAATAATGAGAAAACAAAAATTGTAGCATACCTAATTACAAAATGCTCCCTTTAAAACGATCCATAATAGATAGTTGCCCCTCTCTGAATTCTAGTTCATACGGAAAAAATGCCTTCCGTGAGCAATAAAGGCGGAAGATTAAAGAGGAAAGTGAAGAAAAATGCTTATTTTCTAAAAAAAAAATAAAGTATATTTTTGACATTTTACGGAAAATTCGGCGCATTTATCTTTCGAGCGACGCATAAACGAGTGATACTATCATTATTTTGCTATGGAATGTGCTAAGACCATTCAAAGTCGTCGAATAAGTAAAAAAGGAGCATAAATGAGGCCATGTATAAGTGAGAGTTCACTGTACCTCTCCAGAGGCGCATGAGGTTTGAGGGAGTACAATTAGTCCACTCAATCTATGCAAAAAAAAAAAAAAAAAAGAGTTAAAATCGCAAATCACGATGTAGTTCTGAATTTTCAATATGTTGTTTGGGTCCCTTAGGGTAGTGTAAATCTAAGTTTGCACCTTTCTAAAACCTGTGTTCACTGCGAAACTCGCGAAAAACTGCGAAATTTTCGGACATTTTTCAGTTTTTCCTTTATAACTCCTAAATTATGCAACTTTTGATTAAATATGTGTATACACATTTTAAAGAACACTAAATTTGCAATAATTTAAGTTCAAGTGGAGTTCTGTAGGACGAATAGTTTAGGAGATATCGTACTTCAAAAAACGGAGTTTTTTTCCGAAAAGTAAAAAAAAAAAAATGCTTCGATCATATTTTGGATCTAACAAGCGCGGATACAAGGGGGAGGGGGCCATGGGAGCGAACGCCCCTCCCCCCTTGAGCCAAAAAAAAAAAGAAAAGAAAAGAAAAAAAGAAAGAAAGAAACAGGCACTTACCAAAAATGTAAAAAAAAAAAGTAATTTTCTACCTTTCTAGGAATGAGGGATTTATTATTATATTTCTTTTCTGTTCCTGTGGAATTGAAATTTGGCACCATTTTCAAGACAGCGCCGATAAATTAAAAGTCTCTACAGGCAGAAATGCAAATGATAAAAGGAGAAGGGGCTATCCTTCGCCTTCGAATGCATACATTCCGAGTCGCCGATTTCTTGACGCCCGTCATCATATGGAGGGAAGCCGTTTATATGACGTAACGAAAATAAGCACGATTTCAAGTGGTCTTAGTCTCCTTTTGTAGTCAGTAGAACTGAGCAACGTTCCTAGTTCGGTTATTACACTTTCTTGTTTATGCGATTTTATGGAGAGGTATCTTAAAACAAGGAAAATGTAGCAAATCAAATATATCATTTGGACCTGAGCCACTTTTATCAACTGAATCACCGTTAATATCCATTGAATCGCCTTCAAACACAGAAAAGACTAAAGGTAAGTTCCGTTTAGTGTAATGTATGCAGGGGCTTCCCAATCTTGAACTATTCAAAGAGGAAAATTTCTGAATTTACTGATTGAAATTCCCAGTCAACTGCATACTAGGACAAGATTTTCTAATGAAATACTTCACTACTGTGTAGAAATTTGTTTACTCATCAGCCAAAATTTGCCAAAAAAGGATGTCGCAATGACTTAAATTCCGGGTAGAGATGAAAATGGTCGGAAAAAAACCGGAAATTTTCGGAAAAAAACCGGTTTTTTTCCGTTTTTTTTTCGAGGAGGTTTATTTCCATTCCGGAAAAATTGAATTTTTCCATTTAATTTTTAACAAAGAAATGACTAGAAAAACTTTTGTTTGTATAATTGTTAGAAGCGTTAATTTATTGAATCCTGCATTTTTGTTTTTCATTTAAATCCCCTAAACATCTTGATGCAAAAGCATATAGCCATTATTTTCCTTATTTAATTACATTGCAGGTATCAAAGAGCATTTTTTTTTAATCGTGTACAAAATACTAGTTTTTTAGGATAATTATAAAATTTGGATACTGAAATTGTGCTAAAATGTTCAATTTCTGGTCATACTCCCCGATAATTTTCAGCTGGGAAAGCAGAAAAAATATCCAGTTTTTAAGGAAATACTTGAATATTGGCCATTTTATAAACATTACGTTCTCTACTCTAGGACAGCACAATTTTTAATTGAAAATGTTAAAGCAATAGTAAATAAGTACAGAAATTTATGTTAAAAACACATTTTAATATTTTGTAATAAGTGAACCACTGCTCAATTAGGTAAAAAAATAATTTTGATTAAATTCCAACTTTTGTAAACACAACAGATTTTATAATTGGCCTACTATTAGTGTATTTTTGATATTAAAAGTACATAAATTATTTCTTATGAAAAATTACATATCGCCACTGAAAGGTAAAATTATTTCATTATTGATAAGTGCTTATGCACAAAAATTTTCATTTATTAATATGAATTCTTTCATACAAAATGCATTACCTCACTTTTTAACTGATTTTCTTTATGTACTTCCTCTACTTTGTGTATGTATAAAATAAACTGTCACATACATATTTAATTTTATATCATAGATTTATCAATTTTATGTTAAAAATTGTTAATTTCCTTTTGGTATTTAGATGTTTTCCAAAATTTTATATTAATATGCAAAATTACTAACATTATGACAGCATATTTACAAAAAATTTAATAAATTAATTTAAATAGTTTACATATCTTTCAAATATTTTTATGTGTCTAACAATTCAGAGTTCAAATCGTACTAAGGTAATAATTATTAATGTTCTGTGTTTTTAAAGTAGCACAAAATATAAAATATAAATATCTAAATACTAAAAAAACTATATTAAAGTAAGTAGTACACTTACCTTTATTGCAAATTCCTAGCAGAATTCAACGCTATCAACTATTAAAACTCTCTCAACACAACAACTCTACACAGAAACTTCTTTAACAAAACCAACGTCCTTTTAGTGAAGAACTAATTTTACTTCTTCATGAAATGAATAAGCATAACTTTAGCCACAGAACGAGGTTTCCGCTGACTATGCGAACTAAATGTATATTGCCGTGCTTGCTAAGCACATAGTAGAATCTGCAATTGAGCTCAAACTGAGATATTGCATTTTAAAGAGCTGCGCCTCCATATATTTTGTTGTGATGACTTTTTATTCAGCAGATTAAAAAAAAAAGTTTCCAATCACAAATGACTACAAAACATTTTATTAATAACACATACGAAACAGAGAGCAACCTCTGGTTAATAACTCTGGTTTTGTTGAAAAGTTGGGGTACGACTATTGTGCTTAGCAAGGCAGTGCAGTAAGTTGAAACTCCAGTTTAAATTTTGTTCAGGTTTAGAAACCATTACGCAGTTTATAGTTTTCTATTAGAAAGGTTAAAAAAAAAGTCATTTAATTTTTATTTGGATGTAGATTGGGTGGGGAAAAACCAGAACTCAATAGTTTTCATTTTTAGATAGTGAGGTTATATTGCAAGTAAGAAAAATCATTCTGATTTTTCTTTCAAACACTATTATTGATGTTTGAAAGTATCTGCTTATTATTTTAAGTTTTAAAGGCAGTCTAAAATAGAAAAATTAATTGTAAGGGTTAGACACACTTTATCCAATATTAACAGTGAAATGACGATATGATTCATTCGTGGGGTTTGACCAAGAAAACTTTGAGTCATAAAACAGAAAGGCTATTTTTTTCCTATTAAAACCTACCTAACTATGCGTATTTCTGCCATCAGGAAAAATAATATGTGTTGATTGCATATATTTTTAATGATTAACCTTTTAAATGGTCCAAGAAAAACAAAACTATTAAAAAACGCTCTTTTTAATTGTAAAAAACTCAATTTTTCATTTTTTTTTTCAAATTTTTCCGGAAAAAAAACAGGAAAAAACCGGTTTTTTTCCATCACTTCAAAATTTCCGGAAATTTTACATCTCTAATTCCGGGCACCCCTGAATGTATGCTAATACAATTGTAATACTATTAATATAAACTACAGTAACTAAGCTGAAAGCCGATGTAAACAAGTGAGTTTTTCTCTTCCCTCGTTCTTTATCTCTGCAGATTAATGTCAAGGATTTGTCGGTCCATATTTTTAAAAATATTTTAATTGATCTTAATTTGCAAAAGGCATAACATTTAAAAGGTTTTGTGTGATTACTTTATTATCATATTTCTGCAGTCTCAATACCCATATAAGGCCTCGTAATGCAGAATTTTGTATCTATTTTTTAAAAAATTTCCCGGGGGAGAATCCCCCCCCCCGAACCTCTAAAATTAGGGATATTTCATTCCCTCCTTCATTTAAAAGAGTTAAATGCATCCCCTACAAAGGTCATTCTTCTAAAAATATTTTTAAAAAAAACACAGAAAGCAATAGCATTGGAAGAAAAAAAACATAGGAGGGAGGGATCAGCAAAAAGAAAAAGACCCATCAACACGCACACATACGTATGTTTGTGTTTTTATGCTTCTTTTTTTGGGGGCGGGGGATATATGTGCATTCTTTTGAGGGGGTTATAAATATATATATATATATATATATATATATATATATATATATATATATATATATATATATATATATATATATATATATATATATATAGGGTGACAAGAAATAACTTGGACACACATCGTGCATTATAACTTTGTTGCTAATGACAATATTGCGACCAAACTTCAACATAAGTATGAATACATTATTTTGTCTAATATATTTTTAAGCGTTTTCAAATTGACTACCGTTAGTATTAATACAGAGCTTCAGACGTGTTACAAAATTTTTCGGCTACGGGCCGCAACTCACTCATTTATATTTTATCCCTTTTCTTCCATAAGGATTCTTGTAGGGATGCCAAAATTTTATGAGGTTTAGTACAGACCCTTGTCTTCAAGATAAACCGAATAGAATAATCCATTCGGTTTAAATCTGGGGAATACGGGGGTCATTCTTGAGCTCCAATGAAGTTCGGAAAATGTGTCTTGCATCAACCTTGAGTATTTTAGCTCTGTATGCAGGTGAAAAATCCTGTTGGAAGGATCATCTTTGGTGTTTAAAGAACTTTTGCGACTAAGGTAAGACAGCATCTTCCAAAATGAGTTTGCGGTATGTTTGCTGATTACTTTTTATGCCTTGATCAACAAAAACAAATGGTGTTTCCCCACTAGGACATATCCCACCCCAAACCATTGCAGATAGGGGTCGCAATCATTCAAGAAATTCCAGGCAGTGCCTACCCACGAAGAAAACAGACCAACCTCACCACTTCATTCAATGACATTTAATGCGCTGATTAGAAAAAAATATTTCAGTTTTACACAGCAATAATAGAAAAAAAATGGAATTTTCCCATTTTGGTACACTTGAAAAGCAGCAACCGATGTGCAGGGCGGTGAGCGTTAACAAAATTCTCAATATTTTTGGCATCTTGATTCGTTTATTATATGGTTGTTTGTTTTCTATGAAATGTTTCCGTAATTTTCAAATGTTTCGTTTTTTCATTTGTCATATTGTTTCCTATGTTTAAGTTGAAACCTCAGGATAGATGTTCTGTTTAAACTTTTTGAAAAAAAAAAAAAAAGACGAAGTAAAGCAACAAAATATTGAAAAATTTATATCATTATTATATGGAAGTCGATTTTAAAAATTAGCTTTTAGAGTTGATAAAGATGAATTCAGCAGTCTAGAAAAAAAGTACCGAAAATTTTTGACATTATAAGACGGATTGCAGATTTGTAGATATTCATGGGAACACGTTTTTTTTTTTTTTTTTTTTTGACAAATGTATAAAAATGTACTTGATTTTATTTTTGAAAAGTGAACTGATTCAAAATAACTGCCAAAGATGAAAAATAATATTTCAACGAAAGTATTATCAAAAAAACATAATTCCTTCTTTATGTACAAAAATTTTTAGAGCAAAATTCCCATTTGTTCCTTTTGAAGTAGGCAAGTAAACTTAACTATTTCACTTTGCCCCACATGAAAAATGATCAAATAAGCTTTGTGCGGAAATACAATTGAAATTAAAACCAACGTAAATAAAGCACAAGATCGGTAGAAAGTACAGCATGTACTGCGTACATGCTGTACTTCTACACAATTTGTGCTTTATTTACGTTGGTTTTTAACTTCGTTTGTAAAAAAATGTGGTATTTAAAGTGGAAAAGTTTTACTTAAAACTTGAAAAAACCTTAACTTTGACTAATTTAAGGAGGAAATATATAAAAAATGAGAGAAAAAACTTATATTTAGCTCTAATTATATACTTTATGCTTCATATTTTTCATCTTGATAATTTCGTAAAATTTATCTTTCGTTGTTTACAAAATACATAGAAAAAAAGCTATTTTTTGAAGAAAATTATGAATTTTAAGCCCCGTTTGGGGTACCTAAATATTTTTTAATTTGGATAAATGATTTTTTGGCACATGTTGGGATCTAGGGGAAGCGTTTTATCAACATGAAATTTTGAATTTCCGAAAAAAGTTTTTTTCGATTGGGCCTAGTGAAAAAGGGCTAGTTCCCACTTTCGGACGCAAGTCGGCACGGGTTACCGTTGTTCAAATTGCATGAAACTTTTTTTACAATTGTTTTGATGTAAAAGGAAAAAAATAAGAGGGTATGCGTTACGAAATTCCGACTTTCGTTTTTTTTGGGACACCCTAATATATATATATATATATATATATATATATATATATATATATATATATATATATATATATATATATATATAAGTCGGAATTTTGTAACGCATACCCTCTCATTTTTTTTTCTTTTACATCAAAACAATTGTAAAAAAGGTTTCATACAATTTGAACAAGGGTAACTCGTGCGGACTTGCCTCCGAAAGTGCGAACTAGCCCTTTTTCACTAGGCCAAATCGAAAAAAAAAAATTTCGGAAATTCAAAATTTCATGTTGATAAAATGCTTTCCCTATGTCCCCACATGTCCCAAAAATCATTTAAATAAATTAAAAAATATTTAGGCACCCCAAACGAGGCTTAAAATTCATAATTTTCTTCAAAAAATAGCTTTTTCTATGTATTTTGTAAACAATGAAAAATAAATTTTAAGAAAATATCAAGATGAAAAATATGAAGCATAAAGTATATAATTAGAGCTAAATATAAGTTTTTTCTCTCATTTTATATTTATTTCTCCGGGAAATTACTCAAAATTAAGGTTTTTCGAAGTTTTAAATTAAACTTTTTCCATTTTAAATACCACATTTGTTTACAATTGAAGTTAAAAACCAACGTAAATAAAGTACAAATTAGGTAGAAAGTACAGCACGTACATAGTACAATTTTGAACAAAATTTTGATACATAAAGAAGGAATAATGTATTTTGCAATAATACTTTTGTTGAAATATTATTTTTCATCTTTGGCAGTTATTTTAAACTTTTAAAAAAATGTGAAAAATTTTCACCTCAAAAAATCATGGGGCAAGTTAAAAATAAAATATTTTTGTTATGAATTTTTTTCAATTCGACGATTAACAGTAATTTTGACCAAATGAATGCGTAAATAAATGAAAAAAAAATATTAACAAAGAATAAACGAATGAGCAAATAAATGAATAAATAAATTAATGTGTGAGAAAAAATAAATGAGTGAAAAAAATAGAGAACGAATAAGAAACTGAGTTAATGAATGAGTAAACAGTTAAGTAAAAGAGTGTAAATGAATTAATAAATGAAGAAATCGTGAGTGACTTAAATGAATGAATAAGTATACGAAATGAGCTATTTCACTTTGCCCCATCCACTTGCCCCGCGTGCACTTGACCAATTGCATACAACATTAAAAATCAAAAACTGCCTAATTTTAACTAAATAAGAACTGCACTGGATATCAGTAGTTCTCAATTAATAGTTTGGATGATAATTACAAAAATCTTATCCTTTTATAATAACAAGAAAATTTTTTGAAAAACCATGAATATTACAATAAAGGTATCAAACTTTTAAAATGGCTTGTATAATTTTTTTCGTTGATCTTTGGAGCTACTTATTTTTTGACAGGAATTAACTATCTGTTTAGGAACTTCGTTAAAATTTTTTGCTAGATAGGTTGCATTGCAAGCTGGGAAAATATTTCAAAATTTCACTTTGCCCCACATTCCCCTACTACATTTTTTTTATTATTATTATTCATCTGCAAATGCTGTTTTGAAAGTATTTTCTTTAGTGATTTCGGGACTTGATATTTTCTTTAAATGTATCTGCAATTTAAAATTCATAAATGATGCAATAAATAAATAGAAAAAATCAAATATTTAAAGAAATACATAAATTTTATGCCTCGTGCTGAGAACCTAATTTCTTTAAAAAATTTGAATAAATGTTTATTTAATATCAATATGATTATCGAAAATGTTTATCGTAATTTCAAAAATTACAAATTGTGCAGAATTGCACATTACAGAATGTGCTTGAAAGTGTAAACTAGTACTTGTTTACTGAACAGAATCGAAAAAAAATTAGGGGAGGTAGTAACTAATTGTTTAATTTGCTACTTCCTCATATTGCCCATTTGTTACCTGTTATTTTATTATTTTGCAGAGGAAACAATTTATAATTTCATATCATTTAAAAGCCAGCCTTTGCTTACTAGGCTCAAAATTGACGATAGTTTTCTCAATGAGAGTCCTTCTTTATGGGCGAATAACACTTAATTCCTTGAAGGGAAAAGGATGGTCAGTGCTTAAACCAGTAAATAATACAGCTGAAAGAGTGGTAAAAATGAGGCAGGACTTTCATGGTTTGCTAACAGCTGATGAGGAGCAAAAACAATTTTTGTTATGTTGTGTCCAATAGTACCGAAATATATCCTCTGACTGCAATAAACAAACATTAAAACAATAGTATGTTTAGAAATGTTTATTGTACTGCAATATTGCAGTTAATATATGTTGTAAATAAATTGTTGTCATAGCGTTTTTTTCAATTTATTTATTTTAACTATTTATTTTAAATTACAGATACATTTAAAGAAAATATCAAGTTCTAAAATCACTAAAGAACATACTTTCAGATGAATAATAAAAAAATGTATTTAAAATGGAAAAGACAACTTAAAACTTGAAAAAAAACCTTAATTTTGAGTAATTTCCGGAATAAATAAATATAAAATGAGCAAAAAAAAAAAACTTATATTTAGCTCTAATTATATACTTTATGATTCATATTTTTCATCTTGATAATTTCTTAAAATTTATCTTTCATTGTTTACAAAATACATAGAAAAAAAGCTATTTTTTGAAGAAAATTATGAATTTTAAGCCTCGTTTGGGGTACCTAAATATTTTTTAATTTATTTAAATGATTTTTTGGGACATGTGGGGACATAGGGGAAGCGTTTTATCAACATGAAATTTGGAATTCCCCCCAAAAAAATTTTCGATTTGGCCTAGTGAAAAAGGGCTAGTTTGCACTTTCGGACGCAAGTCGGCACGGGTTACAGTTGTTCAAATTGCATGAAGCTTTTTTTGCAATTGTTTTGATGTAAAAGGAAAAAAATAAGAGGGTATGCGTCACAAAATTCCGACTTTCGGTTTTTTTGGGACACCCTAATATATATATATATATATATATATATATATATATATATATATATATATATATATATATATATATATATATATATATATATATATATATATATATATATATATATATATATATATATATATCAGGCACGTGCCGTGAACGAACGCCCAGGGTAGGCAGATGAGATACTTTGTGGAATAATAATACATATGTTGAAGAAAAGCATATGGGTGAATATCAGGAAAAGTGCCAATTTGACCATGGAAATTTTCAATTTTTAAAGATACTCAGAAAATTAAATTAATTGGGTATTTCAAATACACATTAGTAACAATATTTTTTAAAAATTCGGGGCATGGTCAAAGTGAACATTTACCCCTCTTTTAGGGGGGTTGTCTTTGAGCGTTACCGACATGATGAGAATGCTACCGAACTGACAAATTTTACAGATTTTACACTTAGTGCACAAAAGTAAACACTTTCACTACCTTTTATGTTTGAAAACAAAATAATTATTACTTAGAATTAATAATATTTTCAGAGCCTGAACGCTTTTTAGTTTTATAAATAAAATTAGAGACTAATTAAAAGTTAGTTAAAGTCAAAGTAAGTGCGACTTTTCAAACAGATAAATAGGTGAATAGTTAAAAATAAAAATAAAATGAAATTCTTAACACAATCTTTAAAAACGAAATTAGATCAAGACAGTCAGAGTTTGGCGGGGGAGGGAGATTTTCACTAAACTGTTCTTTAGTTTTCCATTTTAAAACAAAATTATATTTTTGGATGCAGTAGTTAGAAACGAAGGTCGGAATATTGATGTAAAAGAAAAGAGGGTGAAAAAAGGCAATAATTTTATTTGAAAACTCAAATTTTGCGGAAAAATTAATGTTTTTGAAGCATTTAAAAAACAATGAATAAACTGCTAAAATGAGAAAATTTAGCAGGAAAAACGATGCACTTGAATCTACCTTTGTGCTTTAAAACTCAACAAACTCATAATACGAAGAAAAAATTGCGAAAAAACATCGGTAACGTACGCATCAGTTTCGTAACAAATACCTTTACTTCAGCGCTGCCGACATGACCGCTGCCGACATGACAAATTTCCCGCAATATGATAGCTGAACATTTCTAATTGAAGATTCGAAAATAAAAACACCTTATCATGTCCATGACAATAGGTTTCTTTACCATTATGCAAAAATAAATTGAAAAATTACTTTATTTTGTGTCTTAAATTCCGCTGCCGACATGACACTTCATTTGGTAGAAACAGAAAAGTCAAGATAGAAAAAATCTTACCTATAATTTAATGCAGCCGAAGTGAAAATTTTCCATCGGAACTGAAACATCACATATTAGAGCTTCTCCCAGCGTAATTTTTTGGCGCCAAAAAATGTTTTGTCTAGATTTTATCATTCCGGAAGTTGGTTCACTCGTCATGTTATGAAAACTTGTGACAAGCAGAAATTGCTTTTTTTTATCGATCTAAATTCATTTTATCTAAAATTCAAGAGTTAAATGTCATAGACGAACATAAAACACGTTATTTCCTTTTGTATTTGTTTCTGCTGCAATGTTTTATAATCCACAGGATTTTTTTGAACTTTGCGATTCGAATGTGTGACGCGCTGCCGACATGACATTGAGGCAATAAAAAGAGTTCTATTGTCACAAATTAAAGTAAAACCTGAAAATTTTGTCATGGGATGTATGTGCGACGCAGTTTACTGTATGGGAAAAGAAAAATTTTTGGTTTTTGTTTGGAAGTGCTTGAGAAATTCATTTGTGACTTAAATTAGCACTTTTCCTGATATTCACCCATATGCTGTTAACCGTAATAAAACGGTATGAATATGAATGATATTTACGTAGTCCCTAGTATAAACATGTATAAAAATATTTTCATCTGATTCTATAGAAAATCCATTCTTCTTTCTTTCATTGTGGTGAAAATATCTGTGACTTTCATAAAAATAGAAAGTGGGGTCTTGTTTCATTTTGTTCACTTTCTTTTTCTATGAATATCAAAACAAGAAAGAAAGGCTGTTAATTTGTCATTCTGTTCCTTTTGTTGCTCTTAGCTCTTTTTATGGCCGAAGATATTCAGTCTAAAAAAAATGTGGCTGGTATAGTCAAAATTAACTGCAACAACATTAGTTTCTGGAAACAGTTGGTTCAGTCCACTTTTTAAAAATAAAAGCAAGTACCTTTTTCATACATTTGTCAAAAAAACTTGTTCCCATAAATATCTACAAATCTGCAACCCGTCATATAATGTCAAAAAGTTTCGGTACTTTTTTTCTAGACTGCTGAATGCATCCTTATTAACTCTAAAAGCTAATTTTTAAAATTGACTTCCATACATGAATTTTTCAATATTTTGTTGCTTTACTTCGTAAGTCTTTTTTTTTTTCAAAAAGTTAAATAGAACAACTATCCTGAGGTTTCAACTTAAACATGGGAAACAATATGATAAATGAGAAAACGAAACATTTGAAAATTACGGAAACATTTCATAGAAAACAAACAACCATATAAAAAACGAATCAAAATGCCAAAACCATTGAGAATGTTGCTAACGCTCACCGCCCTGCATATAACGTCCAAATTGCAGCGGAGAATCGAAGAGAGCGGGAGAGAAAGAGCATAGGTTTCGAGCTGATCTTCGTCGGTTACGCCAGATAGGCTGATTTTATTCTGCCTTCAAGGTCGCTTTGGCTAACGCGAAGAAGGGGAAAAGTGCGGCACGGGGGTGTTCAGCATACTGAGCATTGCATAGACACGGAGGTCGAAAAGCAGCGTCGATCGCTGCTTTTCAAGTGTACCCCAATGGAAAAATTCCATTTTTTTTCTTTTTTTCTGTTATTGCTGGGTAAAACTGAAATATTTTTTTGCAATCTACGCATTAAATGTCATTGAATGATGTGGTGAGGTTGGTCTGTTTTCTTCGTGGGTAGGCACTGCCTACCTTGCCTACCCAGACGGTACGTCCCTGATATATATATATATAGGTAAAAAAATCAATCGCCCCCCCCCCCTTGAAAAGTTTCTGGATTGGCCCTTGGGATCTAATATCAAAATAAATTCCTATTCCACAAGACAAAAAATGGAGATGTAATAACAGCACATTTAATCAGCTTTCATTCAAGCTCAAACAGTAGTCTGTAGGCATACCCATTTTGAAGAACACTAAATTTGGAACAATTTAAGCTGAAGTGGTGTTCTGTAGGACGAATAGTTTAGGAGATATCGTACTTCAACAATTTGTCATTTTTTGCGAAAAATGAAAAAAAAATGTGCCTCGATCATATTTTAAACCAAATATCGACATAAATTCTTATTCTACAAGACAAAGATAGACATTTAATTACAGTACATCTAATTAGCTTTCATTTAAGCCTAAAGAGAAGTCTATAGGTTCAATATTTCATTTACAATTGTGAAAAAACAAATTTTCGAAAATAGGATTTTTTTTTTTTTTTTTTTGAGAAATGAGAAAAATTGTTTTCCAATGAAAGTAGGAGAGCACTGGACAACGAAAAATGCATAGAGTTGTACAAAAAGTTTAACACTGCATTAAAATATTATTTTCATAATTAAAAAAAAACCCTTACAGGTTAATTTAGCTCACTGTTTTTCCTTTTTTTTCTTTTGTGGGTCTTTATTAGCTGTGGGTCTTTATTAGCTGTGGTCTTTTCGCGAAGCTGCGAAAAAAGAAGGTGGTCTTTGTTCTGTCTGAAGATGTTTGTGTATTTCCTTTATCTTCGAGAACTGGAATGGCAAGGAAGTTGTAACAACTCTTTCCGAATTTAAACGAAACGAACATCTTGAGACAGAACAAAGACAACCTTCCTTTTCTGCAGCTTCGTAATAAGACCACAGCTAATAAAGACCCACAAAAGAAAAAAACCGAAAAACATTGAGCTAAATTAACCTGTAGGACTTTTCTTAATTATTAAAATAATATTTTAATACAGTATACCCTTTTTATACAACTTTATGCATTTTTCTGTTGTCTAGTGCTCTCCCATTCTTATTAAAAAATCATTTTTCTCATTTCTCAAAAAAGAAATTTCAATACCGAATAATTGATTTTTCACGATTGTAAATGAAATATTGAACCTACAGACTTCTCTTTAGGCTTAACCCTTTAACTGTCAAGTTATTTTGAATTTTAACACTTTTCCAAGCACAAACCCGAGAAACAATCGGTTTTGACAAAGAGATGAAGCCGAAATAAACGTCTCCCGATATACATGTATATTCGGGTATAACAATACGATGCACTCAATAAAAAATTACCCCGAGTAATACTCGGGCGTGACATTTTCGAAAACCAGCTGTGCCCGAGACTATCTCGGGCATGACAGTTAAAAGGTTAAATGAAAGCTGATTAGATGTACTGTAATTTAATGTCTATCTTTTGTCTTGTAGAATAAGAAGTTACAGTGCGTCTCGAAATGATAGGTCCACCCTTATTTTTCAAAACTTCGACTTTTTATTGAGAATAAGAATCACTTTTTTTATAGTGATTATATATCTGTAATTGTTATAACTATGTTTGATGAAATTTCTTAAAAATAAATCATTTCTTCTAATTTGATGCAAATTTTCCTTTTCAGACCGTTTCAAAAAGATAGGTCCGTCTTCAGAAATTTTGCCCCAACCACGTTTATTTCCAAAAATTTGCATAAGTATCGTTGCTTAGTCTTACTACGGGATTATACCTGCTGCTGTGGAGGCATTTAAACAGATTTGAACAGCACTTTGTAGTCAAACAAAACGGGTTGTCGTTGCAGTCTGTCGCTGGTTGAGCAGGGGAAAATTGATGCATTTAAACAGTTTGGAAAATCAAATAGAGAAATAGGTAAGCTTTTAAACAGATCGCAAAGTGTTGCAAACATTTTTTTGCTATTTAGAAATGTTTACAGCAGTAAAAAATCATCTGGCCGCTCATCAAAAGTGACACCCCGACAACGAAGCACTATCGTAAGGGACCTAAAATCTGGAAATAATGAGCATATCCACTTTGGCCAAGCAACTCAACCCTTCATTATCAAAATCTACAGTCCACAGAGCGGTAAAGAAGTTCGGCAATTTAGTTTACTGGAAGAGAAAAGCGGCTCCGAAATTGACTAAAAAGCACAAAGAAAAGAGATTGAAATTTGCCCAGGAAGTGATGTCCTGGAAATAAGATGGGTATCGTGTGATATTCAGTGATGATCAGAAATTCGACCTGGATGGTCCAGATGGCTGTCAGTATTACCGGCACGGTCTGCGTAACAATAGACAGATATTCTTGAAGAGGCAAGCTGATGGTGGTTCCGTTATGATGTGGCAAGCTGATGGTGGTTCCGTTATGATGTGTGCCCGATTCAGGGGGACAGGAAAAACTGATGTAGCATTTGTAGACAATCGTTTGAATGCTGCTGGGTATAACAAGCTGTTTAAACAATATTTTCTTCCACACTCAGAACCCATTGGGGGCTCATTTTTCATGTTCTAACCGGATAATGCTCCTCTGCACTCTGCAAAGTGCACTTTTGAATGGTTTCTGATGTTGTAGATGTTATCGATTAGCCACCTTGCAGACCCGACCTGAATCCAGTGGAAAACATGTGGGGTATAGTCGCAAGAGCGGTGTATGCAGGCGGAAGGCAGTACAACAGTACTGCAGACTTAAAAAGGGCTATTTCCTCCGAATCCGAATGGTCAAAAATCGTTACAAATTGTTTGCAAAAACTTGTAGAAACCATGCCAAATAGGATTTATGAGCTTATTCAGAGAAAAAATCAGAAAAATTTCTTATTAATTCAACATTTATTTGATGCTTGGTTCAGTGGACCTATCTTTTTGAAACAGCCGTTTCATCTAATTTTAATTTCCCTCATTATTCCTATTATTTGTAAATTATTTATGAGCTATTTTACATTTAATGAAGTAATGTAGTTTATAAAATAGTACTCATTACACAATACAACCTTTTTTACCAGCATAACTTTCGTTTTTACTGGTGGACCTATCATTTCGAATCGCACTGTATGTCGATATTTGGTTCAAAATATTGTTACAAATCTTGAAAATAATTGTTGTTTTTCCTGCCTTGCATCATTTTCACTAGTTTTGGTTTTATCTGACGACATGTTGCAAAAGTATCTGAAGATATCACTTTTATCATCTGTATACCGGCCTTGAAACACTTACTACACTGAATACGGACTCGTTACAATATGATCAAAGTATATTTTTTTTCATTTTTCGCAAAAAATGACAAATTGTTGAAGCACGTTATCTCCTAAACTATTCGTCCTACAGAACGCCACTTCAGCTTAAATTGTTCCAAATTTAGTGTTCTTCGAAATGAGTATGCATACGTGTCATCAAAAGTTACAGAGATCAGGAGTGATAGGGCAAAATCTGAAAAAAGTCAGGATAAGACCACAACCAACAAGAACCATCATAAAAATAGCGAAAAAATGAGTGAAAACGACCTGAAAAGTTTCTTTTTAATTTTTAAAATAATATTTTAATATAGTGTTACCCTTTTAATACCAATTTATGCATTTTTTATTGTCCACTGCCCTCCTATTCTTATTAGGAAACGATTTTGCTCATTTCTCAAAATTTTAAATATTTATTTTTCGCGATTGTAAATGAAATATTAAACCTACAGACTACTGTTTGGGCTTGAATGAAAGCCGATTAAATGTACTGTTATTACATGTTCATTTTTTGTCTTGTAGAATAGGAATTTATGTCGATATTAGATCCAAAATAAGATCGAAGCATAATTTTTTTTTACTTTTCGCAAAAAAAACCCCGTTTTTTGAAGTACGATATCTCCTAAACTATTCGTCCTACAGAACTCCACTTGAACTTAAATTATTGCAAATGTAGTGTTATTTAAAATAGCTATTCACATATATAATCAAAAGTTGCACAGTTTAGGAGTCATAAAGGAAAAACTGAAAAAGGTCCGAAAATTTCGCAGTTTTTCGCGAGTTTCGCAGTGAGCACAGGTTTTAGAAAGGTGCAAACTTAGATTTACACTACCCTAAAGACCCAAACAACATATTAAAAATTCAGAACTATATCGCGATTTGCGATTTTAATGTCTAATTTGACTGGACTAAATACAGATAAATAGTAATGAGTTACAAGGGATTTTTTTTTTTTTTGAAGTTTCATTGAGGGGTAGGAGTGCACTTACAAATCTTGCGAGTGAATGCACCTTAGTTTATGTACGCCACTGATTAATGCCTAGATATGCAAAACACTTCCAAAAGATATTGTAGAATTCGAAACGAATATTTAAGCATTCCACATGCTATGTTTGAAATAAGCAATTATGAGGCATCTAAATAATTCCTAAGCATGTAATGTAAAACATAAAATTTACATATAGATATGTGCCATCTTATTATTTCAAATTGTTTAAAGCATTTCATGAAATTACCATAGATATATAGTGCTATTAATTAACAACCAACACATCAGGGCCATTACATGGTGTCGGACGTAAAAAAAAACAGACAAATTTCTTAGTTTAAATTTCCTTTACCAAACAAACTAATTTAAAATCATTAAATTGATGTTTAAAATACTTCCTAAATCATACAAGATATGAAATTCAGTTAATTGTCAATATTGGATCCCTACAGTAAATAAAACAGTGTAAAGAGTTGGTGTCGGACGTAAACACACAAATAGTGAAATTGATTCGTCGATTAAAAAGTATTGAAAGTCTGCGAATAGGCTTGCATTTTAATTTTAAAAACAACTAAATTCAAAAGAATATTCATGAGTAAAGCATATTTCACAATTTTTAAATTCTATAATTAAAGATAAAATTAATTTGAGAACATTTTTACCTTGGTGTCGGACTTAAATTTTTGGTGTCGGACGTAAACTGTTCACATTGGACGCAAAATATTGCTCTCAAATGTAAATATCTCAATGATTATAAGCTTAAGTTCTGTTCAAAGGTCACATAGTATATTTTTTACACTTAAAGTGATACCATCAAACTTTAACAGTCCCCTAAAAATACAATTTAAGTCATGAACTCAACATTGAATTTTACTTAGTACTTGAATTGATTTTTATGCCAAAACTGGTACTTGGGATAGATAAATACTCATCTCTAAAACAGCTAATAATTTTAATCAAAAAGCGTGTTCTCTTAAAACTAAAACTGAGAAAAGTATTATTATAGAGTCTGTAACAATTATTGGAGGAAAAGTTTTAATTAAAAAAATGATTATGCATTTTTTTCAATGAATTGAACATTTACTAATCTTAACTAGTTTATAAGAGTCTAAAACAATTTTTATGAAAATTTAAACTTGTTATTTTTTATTAATTTTACGAATTTGGCTTTGGATTCTACAAACGTATTTTAGTAAAATAGCTGGTTTCAAAGTTTATTGTTCATACTTTTTGCTATTTATTGAAGGAAGAAATGAATCAACTCTCTCAATTCAAAAAAGTACTTCATTTTCAGCTTTTACAGATTTTTTTTTAAATTCTACCTTGTGCTCTTTGAATTCAAAATTGAAACTGACTGACGGTGGCAACCAAAGGAATAAAAAGTGTTTGGGTGCAGCCGTGGTCCGGATTATATTCCAAAACCATTGGCTTTGAACCATGATGTTAACCCATAATTGAATTGTAATAGGGTGAGTTCCGGTAAGTGCGTCCACGGGGTAAGTGCGTCCACTGGGAATTATATGAACACTATCATGAAATGAATTCTGAAACACATCGACTATGTTAGATAACTGTCTAATGATAATTTCAATAGGTAGAATTCAGGCCTGGATTCAATAGACGAAACACAATCAGAGACAACTTAAATGTTTTCAAAAAAAAACTCTAAAGTAAAGATTGAGAAGGTTTTGTTTCAGTTTCTCTTGTAGTCATACCAAGCAACTGAAGTCAAGAAATGCAAGTTGTTTCTTTTAAGTAATAGCTACTAATAACATGCATGGGGTATTTTGATCAAATACTCTAACTAAAATTTGTTTATATAGGGTACGCCAGAGAAACTTACTTTTTTGAAAAAAATCCTGCGCAGTGAGTTGGCTGCGTAGAAGGCCGAGAGTGGGCGCATTTGGAGCGGGAAATCTCCAAGTTTTGTTTTCCCTTTAATCAGTCACCATCATGCTATGGTCAAAAGAACAGCGCGCCTTTGCCGTCGAAAGCTACTTTTCGAACGGCTGTGAATGCAGCTCGGTACAGGACCATGATCGAGGAATTCTTTCTTCCTAGCCTCGAAGAAATGAACATTAGGGACGTGTGGTTTTAGCAAGATGGAGCCACAGCACGAGATTCAATGATTTTGTTGCGACAAATTTTCCTCGACCACCTCATCTCTCTCAGAGGCGATCTCCCATGGCCAACAAGCTCCCTAGATTTGGCGCCGTGCGATTTTTTTATGGGGTTATTTGAAATCCCTGGTTTATGTTGATCGACCACGCACAATAGCTCACCTCAAGAATAACATTCGCGACGAAATTGCCAACATACCAATTGATATGCTGCAAAGAGTCCTCACAAACTTTAAAAATCGTCTTAATCAGTGCATGCTCAATGGGGGTCATCATTTAACCAATGTCATTTTCAAGACTAAATGAAAAAAAATGGAATATTGTATTCTCAAATAAAAAAAGAATTAAAACAATAACTTAAGTAGGAATGAAGGCTTTCACGGCCGGTGTAAACATTAGTTAAGGATTCCGGGCTGTTGTGCCGTGGTCTGAATGGCTTTAATCCATACGTTTCGATCGCAACTGCGGCGGTCATCTTCAGTGGGTGTCGTTGATTAATTTGGTGACTGATGCGAAATTTCGAACTGCTGCAAGATTTTAAATTGAAAAGGCAGCGCCCTCTACCTTCCGGCTCGGGATTGACAGATGACTGGATGCCAAAGCTTACAAGTAAAAGTTAACAAGCTTTGGCATCCAGTCATCTGTCAATCCCGAGCCGGAAGGTAGAGGGCGCTGCCTTTTCAATTTAAAATCTTGCAGCAGTTCGAAATTTCGCATCAGTCGCCAAATTAATCAACGACACCCACTGAAGATGACCGCCGCAGTTGCGATCAAAACGTATTGATTAAAGCCATTCAGACCACGGCACAACAGCCCGGAATCCTTAACTAATGTAATAACTTAAGTAGTTTTGTTTTTATTGACATTTCAAAATAAGTTTCTCTGGCGCACCCTGTATGACGGTACGGGGCCGTGGTAGCCCGATCGGTAAGGCATCGGACTCGTGTCCGGAGGGACCCGGGTTCGATCCCAACCGATCAAAGATCCACCGCCTTGATTGATGGTGGCTGGGAGGCGTTAAAAATGTCGTGGTCACAAAGTCCTCCAAGTGAAACGATACCTCTGGGGGTGCTGGGCCCTAGGGTTTGCTCCACCCTAGGTTCTGGTTCAAAATTAAGAACAGAGCGCTCTTCAGGGCCCTATCCCGGTTAAACCACGAAACTGTGGTAGGTACGGGGGACCCTGGAGTGTGTAATGTGTAATGTATGACGGTACGCACCTTCCCTTTCTTTAAAGTAAGGTGGGGGTAAGTGCGTACCATTATTGATAGGGCAAGTGCGTATCACTATCATGAGGCAGATGCGTACTATTATGCGGAGTAAGTGCGTACCATTATGATGAGGCAAGTGTGTACCATTACGTGGAAAATCCGACTCTCGTAATTCACCTTTAATTTTGCTTATAACTCTGTTATAAGCCGATTATTGATCCGACGTCATTTCAATCAAGCATTTATATTTACATTGAATGCGGCATAAGATTGCAATTTTATTCATTACCCCAGAAATATATTGGCTTTTAGATATCAGTTAGTAAATTTTTTGTTGAAAATAGCGATCATAAGCTATACTTAATTTAAACTTACTGCTGCTGATTCTAATAAGAAAAATATTTTAAAACCGTATTTATTCGAAAAAAGACGAATTGCTCACTCAGGTCACCTAACGATCTACCATATAAACGTAATTAAAGAAAATCACAGGGGTACGCACTTACAACAACGCTATTGGACGCACATGTCTCATCTTGCATTTAAGAAGGGGTAAGTGCGAACCCTGGCTTAAACACATACTGATTAATGTATTAAACTAAAAGTGATTATTACTAAATAAAAATAACTTACATTTGCTCACTTGGTCTTATTAAAAGGACAAAGGAAGAATCACAGACACAACACTCTCAATCTTCAAATCACAGTTGTTCGTAAGACACGTGGGATATCACTGATTGCGTTTCATCTATGCAAGCAACTGCTGATCTCTAGTATTAGGAATTATCCCAAGGCAACTTTAACATATTTAAATAAGTGCCAGAAGTTTTTTCCTGTTCATATTCACATAATTTAAGGTGGACGCACTTACCCCGCTAGGTAGGGAAAGTGCGTACCTTAGAATAGGTGTCATAAACTAGGTCACAAAACCTATGCTTATGATTTATTTAACATATTATATGCTTGAAAATCTTAGTAAAGGATCTGGAAAGAAAACTAAAAAAAATTGTGAGTGTACAAGATTTTTCAACAGAGCAGCATCCTTGAGAACATGAACTTAAAAAAAAAGGGTACGCACTTACCAGAACTCACCCTACGTCTAAATTGTCTTAATGTAAATCTATTACGGAAAAAAAACTTTTAAAAAATCATACGAGAAAAAATCGCAAGTTTTTCTAAGTAAATTCACAAGTAGGGGAGAGTGGTAATGAATGGGCCATGGTGATGAATGAGCCACTAACAAAATATGAAAAAGTATTTGCATGAATTTTTTTTGATTCCACCAATAGATGTAGCTTTTTGTTCTACTAAACTCATCCAATTTTCATTCGTTTGCTCTGAGCCATTTTCAAACTAGAGTGGCATGGTCAAGAATCTGACTGAAAAGTAAGTTTTTCCCTTTTTAGTAAAACATTTCCTAGCTAAAATGTACCAAGTATTTCACTGCATACATATGTATAAGCTAGTCTTTCCATATCTATAAACTAATCTTAAGATGTATTTTGATGTTATCTAAATTCAATGTACTCAAAAAACCTAAATGTATTCCAAAAGTATAGGTGGGGCTGAATGGGCCACTATGTCATGGTAATGAATGGACCACCTAAATATTGTTTTTCTTCCTTTTCTTTGGATTTTCGCATTAATATGAAACACAACTGACTGTCATAGATAGATTAAGATTACTGTCGTCAAAATAGGTTTGTAGTAACTTCTAAATATAAGTTGCAGATCTATATTATATTCCTATAGTACAATAGATCTCTGGTCGCAGTGCGTGGCTTGAAAAAGCCCCCCTCTCTCCTTCATATTATATTCCTCACAGTACAATTTCATTTTCTTTCTTGGTAACTTAAGTTAGATATTTCTTATTCCCGATGTCTAGTAAATTTTTAAAAAAAATTTTGAATTTTGACAAGTTTGAAAATGAAGATGAAGTTTTTGAAAGTGATTTTTAACATTATTTTTGAAATATATAAATTTTGTTAAATCATAGTCCGTATTATCTGTTTTTTTATATATATTTGATGCTATTTATTTCTTACAATCTCATTATTTAGTCATTTTTCTGCTACAATTGGTATGCATCAGTTTTATTTTAATTGCATCAGTTTTGATGTTTATATAATTTTAAATCAGTATGATTTTGTATCATCATGTCAAGTGCCACATTTATTTTGTCATATTCAGCAAATAAAAGATTAAATCCACATGTTTTCATTGAATTCATTTAGTGGCCCATTCATTACCTTCGATGGCCCATTCAACCCCATAGGTGGGGTTGAATGGGCCAAATTTCAAAATTTTTATTTTCTATTATAACTCATTATAGACAGGTGCTAATCCAACTTTTAGGACTTTTTTAGATAGCCAGATAAGTAAAGTAACTAAAACACCAATTTAGAGTTAAAACAAAGTGTTAGAAAAAATTACAAAAATTCAAAACCAAAAAGTGGCCCATTCATTACCACTCTCCCCTACATGCACATACAATAAATTCATATAAAGCTCTTTTTTTTTTTGCATGCTCTATTTCAGTTTTGTAATTAAAGGCAAAATATGGGAAATCATAGTTGAAAACAAGTGTAGTTTAGGGATTGTAAAAGTGTCGGACGTAAAAAAATGTTTTACGTCTGACACCCAGATTTTACTGAGAATTATTCAATAACTACAAAATTATAATAGGTTACATCCATGAGATTGAAAATCTTGCTTCGTATACAAAAAAATATATATGCAGTAGCGTAGCTAGGTTGTCCAGCTCCAGCGGCAAACTCAAGAAATCATGCCTCCTCAATGTGACGTTGATGGAGGTCACAGAAGGTCCTTGTGACCTCTCAAAGCAATCACTTATTCTGAAATTTTTGTTGTTTGATACGAAAAAGATAAAGACAATATTGCAACTTTGATTTTCTTTTTCCTTTTTAAAATGTTTTTAATGATGCCTTATGTTCCTTCTTAGGGGAAGACCGCCTATAATGGACCACTGCTTAAATTGGACCTCAGGCTTAAAATCTAGTACAGAGATCTATGCTAAACTTCAACGGTAGATACATAAAGTTTTAGGAATAAAATCAATGTGTATGAAGTTTCACCAGTCTTCGAACTGTGTAGCGTGAGTTACGGCATGATTTATGTTGAAAGCGTGTAAAATCTTATTTTGCGGACTTATACCTAGTAAGATAGTACTAAAACTTGTAATCTGAGGTAAACTGCTGTTATAGCATGATAATCTGTGTTTAATAAGGATCACATCTATGTATTTACATGCGCGGTTGTGATAATTTTTGACAGAGAAATAAGCTGAAGAATAAAAAATGGCATGTTTTCCTTTATTGGACCGAAAAAATTTTCCTATATTGGACCGGTGGTCCAATTTAAGAATATGATTTTAAGTAAGACTTTTCATTAATTGTAACATTAAATAAGTGACTCATCTTATTTAATAGCGTAGTTAAGATTATTTTAAGCATACTTTAACACCTATTCACGACATTCATTTTTTTATCAAGCACATTTTCTAGAAGCTGCAAATTCTTAAAATATTTGTTTTTTTCTCTTTTTCCATTAAGTTGCAGTTTCAGGTTGTTAAACATAGTTATTAATTTAAATAAAATTTATGCTGGTTTAGGAAAAAAAATGAAATTCTTCGATTTGCTAGAAAAGAGTTTAGAAAGAAACAATTAATATGCTACTAAAATGTTCAATGTAGATGAAACCGGTCTTTTCACTACCCAAAAGCCCCAAAATATATCGACATATAAATGTAAACACCAGTTTGGAGCAGTAATGTGTGGTGAACGCGTTAGAAACACACTTGCTATTTGCTGCATTGAATGCAACAGAATTGCTACACCTCCCTCCCTCCCATGCTTATTTTCAAAAGAATGCTTTCCATGTATTTAGTTATCGTAAAAGCACCCCCTGGTGAGCAATATGCTTGTCTAAAAAAGGTTGGATCACTAACGATAACTCATACAATTGATACAATATTTCATCAAAACCGTTAAACCAAGAACATAGATGCAATAAACTTGGTTAACGAGAGCGATATAATAATGCTATCTCTAAGCACACCATGCAAGATGTTATCTTTTTTCAGCCTCTGTCTACATATTTTAATCGAGTGTATGATACATGGATGCGAGAACATCCAATGAGATCCATTACCCAATATCGAATAGAAGAACTGTTTGGTAGCTCTTATGGGTAAACCTCAATCAAGGCCATGGTAAATGTTGTGAGTTGATTCTAAAGAACAGGAGTTTGGCCTGTTAATTGACATGTGTTTAGCGGCATTGACTTGGCTGGAGCAGAGTTCGAGGTAAGTAGTCCAGATAAAACTACTCAAAGTGAGCAGGCTACATGTTCGGTCTTGTACATGGTGTACTGTTGTACACCATGTACAAGAACTAGCTACGACTTAAATTAGTACAAGCTCTGCAAAATCAGCGGATAGTTCTCATCAAAGCATGATTGTAAACTTCAACTATGATTTTGTAAAGGCCAGGCTCACATATCAATTTACCTAAAAATTAGAAAACACAAAAAGGAAGGCTATCTTAGCAATCATTCTAACGCCGTATGAAAGAAACATAGAACAGAAATACACAAGAATAAGCAAGAAACTGCACAAAACAATTGTTATTGCAATATTTGGCATAGAGATGAAGCGCAAAACATGATTAAATGCATGAAATGTTATCGGTGAGTGTTTCAACACTGCCTAAATGAGACCGAAGCAAAAGAAATTATATTGCAAATCCTGGAAAAAAGATGTATAGTTCAAATATAAATTATTCTATGATTTCCTGGTACGGTCCAACTTAGGAAGCGCATGGTTCAATATAGGCGCATATATTCCTAAATTGGACTTTTGCAACTTTTTGTAAGATAATTTTTTCAAAAATAATTTCCATATTTTCAGAAAATATGAGCTCCTAGGGCGGTTCCTGATTAAATTTAGCTTACGATGCCCTATTTTGTATTTCTGTTTTGTTTCACATTGAGCGACACAAGCCTCCTGTTCTTAGGGGGTCCAATATAGGCTGTCTTCCCCTATATGTCATTAGATATTGGGTAATGCTGCTCGTATTTTAATGTCTGGTAAAATTGAAATTTCTTTCGGAAAATTCAGAATTTTCCATTTCTTAACAATTTTAGTTCGGGACGTTTCTGTATCACCCCACCATTTCACATAAAATCAATAAAACCAATAATACTTGCAATTCGTTACTAAGCATTTTTTTTTCATGACAGCTTTCATTTCAAATACAATGTTTCAAAACCAGGGTTTGAAAAAAACCCAAGGTTGTTTTTTCTTTTTTGAAAAAAGTCCATCCCGCCTAGGGTTTTGGTCAAATATCCGAGTTTTTTCTGGTTTTGGATGAAAACATTGGGATTTTTCAGGTTTTCCAAAAATATTTTTAAAATCACTCAAAACATTATATACCCAACTATATCCTGCTACTTAAACTTTTAATAAAATCAGAGGAGCCCTAAAGAGAGGTTACCAAAGATTCCGAGTTTTTATTCTGCAATATTTTTCTACCAAAAATAACTCGCTCTTATATATATATATATATATATATATATATATATATATATATATATATATATATATATATATATATATATATATATATATATATATATATATATATATAACTTGGTCAAAATGCCGCCCCCTGGCATTTTGCATCCTGCCCACCCCTAGCTACGACACTATGTATGTAGCTTTAAAATTATACGCTCAGCGTAAACATTTACGCATTTTTGTGTCGGACGTAAAACAGTTAATGTGCTCTGTGAAAATTCTTTCACAAATCAAAATTAATATTTTTTTACTCATCTTTTCAACATTACCTGCTGTGCATTGTATATTTTCATGGTTATTCATCGAAATTCACAATATTAGTTTGCATTTTTGGAAAAAACAGAGCTCTTTTGAGAGTCGCCAAATACGGTTTGAAAGCGCTGAAAATCTTGGCCTTAGTTTAACATCTTGTAATTTATTTAAAAGTGAAGGCATCAAATTTTAAAGAAATATTTCAAAATATTCAACTCTTCACCTTTAAAATGATACCTTGTTTGTTTAAAAATATTAATTTTGAAAGTTTGATCATCTGGTAGACCTTATCATGGAATTACCCATCAGTTTTTCGTTCTTGCTAGCTAATTTTTATGAATACGGGTCATTCTATAGTGACTAACGTAACATTCAGAGCTGATTTTGTAACTGTTTACTTGTAACTTAAAGGATAAAAAATATTTTTTAGTTATGCTGGTGGATTTACAATGTACATGGTGTCTATGTATCATTTCTGCTAAGAATTTGAAACAAAATTACTGACAGTAGATACTTTTTCAACCAAAATAGCAGTGTGACTAACGTAACGGTTTTGCAACCCTGAAAATTAACGCTCACGTTGTGAGGCAAAAAATTTCTCAAAGTTAAGCAAGTGTTAAAAATTGAATGATATATTTGAAAACTGTGTAAAGTTGGCTTTTAAAAACATAAAACACATTTATCAAATCTTAATTTTTTTTAGTCTTAAGTGTCACTTTTACTCAAGATGGAGTGTGACTAACGTAACGTGACTAACGTAACCATCGAATAATAAGCAGTATAGACACGCTACAAACTATTTATTATGGCTAATTTCAGTGATAATTACAATAATTTTTCAATTTTTTAAACTTCTTATGTTGTATGATTTTTATTTATGTATTTATTCATTTATTTTTTGATACTTTTTTCACTTCGGTATTTTTTTTTTTCTTTGGCTGAGGTTGACATTTTCATGGAATGACCCATACTACTTTTTTTTCTTCTGCAGTTATGAACTTAACATCAGATTGATTTTTAAACATAACGTAGTTTATTTACGAAACTAAAATATACGAGCTAATTACTTTTAATAAATATATCATTCAAACCTTGAATAAGTGCCCAAATGCATTACGCCAAGGCATCTTTACGGTGTGGAAAAAGTTGAAAGAATTTGAATTGCGAAGCGAAAATAACAAATATCCAGGAACGCCCCGCTGGGAGGTCACGGGAGGTCACTGTGACCTCCCAATAACTAGTGATATAATGAGTGTGAAATTAAACAGTTTATTTTTTCTTTGGGGACAAAAAAAAAACTCATTGATCGTAGAACGATCCTCTTACAGTATAATACAGCTAATTTTATAGTAGTTTAACAGTACAAACTGAAATTTCTAGTTTACTGTAAGAAATTGTAAAATAGCTAGTTTTACACACTTTATTACTTGTTTTTACAGTTTTGAACTAGAAAATACTGTAACAACAAGTTTATTTTTTGCAGTGTATGGTTTCTGCTATAACTAATTCGTAGTTGGGTCAACGTACTTTGAGAATTAGTCATTGAGTCATTGAGAATTAATGAATGCATGCTATAAGTTCATGTGAGAGACGACTTGTATTCCTCGCATTAGTCTGAAAAAAAAAAAGACATCTGCATCGTTTGGATCGTTACTGTCCAAAAACGCTAAACAGTTATTTCATTGTGCACACCAAATGTACATTTTAGAGTGACATGTATAAACTTACTATAGTTGCGGTTAGTAAAATGATTTTTACTATTTTCCATGAAGATTTAAAAGCTTAAACTGACAATGTCTCAAAACTAAGCTTTTGGACTTCACTTCATTTGCGCATTCATTTTGACCTTTATTTCAAGGCAGATGAAGAAATGAATGAACACACAATATAAAAGTGTCTACTCAAATATCTTCAAGAGTTTGGAGTATCTAATCAGAACCATCGTGCATCGGAAATAAAATAATTCATTTTCAGAAAACGCAAAAGGTTTTCTTTTACTGAAAAATATTGCTCTGCTAATTCACTGCATTCATGAGTCATGCCTGTACAGATTTCATTTGATTTACTGCATTGCTTTTAAAAAGTTAAATCCTGCACTGTAAACTAAAAATAAACAGAACATTTTTGCTGTTATTCAAAAAATTACTTAAAATACGGGTTTTTGTCAAGTGCAAATGCTTCATACAAGTCAGCTAGTTAAATAAATTGTTTGAAAGCTTTCCAATATTGTCCGTATTCACCCTGCTCAATGATTTTAAGCATATTCGATGTACTTTTTTTCTGAAATTTTTTTGACCTCAAAATTTTCTACCTGAATACATTGGAACCTCGTCAAAAAGGAACCCCAAAGGGAACCTTTGAAAATGTAGTTCGTCTTTGCAGAGAGTAGTTTTAAGAGTGTTCGAATTAACGAGTGCATTTTGTGTGTGAGAGCGTGTTTCTTTTCTTTTTTTGTGCTGTAAACAAACCGATAAACGATTGTAAGAAAACCGAAAATATGATTTGATGGTTGGTCATCGCCTGTGAAGAAAGAGATGAAAGAGTGAGCATGATTATCTGAAAATTTGATCAATTGGTTATTGAGTGAGAGTCATTGCGTCAGTTTTGCAAGAAATTACGTACCGTGAAAACTACAAAAACTGCAGGGATTGACTCAGCTTCTAGGTATTGAATCAAGTTTCTTTTTATTTATATCTAAATGGCTGCCCATTCTATCTCCACTTAAATGGCTCTCCGGATTTAGTAAAGTTCGGTTTAACAGGATCCAGATTAATGAAGGTTTACTGTACTGTCAATCAACATCAGCGTGTCGGGTTTGCTTGCTTGTTTTAAAAGAAGCACACCGGGAACCTTTCCACTTAAGAAAAGGGTGATGGGTTGTGAATGGGAACTTTCCGACATTTTCAATTTAAAACTTGCATTTGCTATCCTTTTCACACATTCAACTGAACTATGGATTTGAAATTAACATCGTTCTACTTTGTTTAATACGGCTCAAAATGCTTTACTCAGGGGTGCCCACAGCGGGGGGGGGGAGGGGGGGGGTATGGCCCATGCTGCGCCATCAAAATTGGTGGGGGTGGGGGGATTTTTCAAACGAATTATTTATTTATTTAAATTATTTATTAGTTACTTTTTTTTAATTCAAATTATTAATTTTTTTTATTCAAATTATTCATTTTTTTTAATTTAAATCATTTCTTTTATTTCTTTATTATTACTTTTTATTTATTTATTTATTTTGTGTGTGTGTGTGCGCGCTTGGAATGTCTTGAAAGGGAAAAAAAGTGATTCTATTCTACGCGTAATCAGTACTTTCAAAAAATGAATAATATGTAAAAAAAATAGTTATAATTAAAAAAAATAATAAATATTTAAAAAAAAAACAATATTTTAAAAAATAAATAAAATAAAAAAGAGGGGTAAAAATAAAAATAAAAAAGCATAGGAGGGTTGTGAAAAGTTTTTTTTTTGGGGGGGGGGATTTGCGCCATTGAGCTTGGGGGGGATGGGCATCCCTGACTTTACTGCACAAAAACATATTTATTGACCACTGAATCGCAATTCTAACCGACGTACAAAATCTTTAGAACATAAACAACTCTAACAAATGCCAAGACATGTGAAGCAAATATTATAAAATTAAACATTGGCAGACAATCACACTAAAAATTAAAAAGTAAGTTTAATTTTCTTATTTTCATGTTAAATCTCTTTGTTTCTTAACGTTGCTACATTTTTTTTAACAGACAATATTTTAAAAGTTAATTTTGTATGACTGTTTTATAACTTGGCATGCAGTTTTATATTTAATTAATACTATAATTCACCTTGCTGCTGGTTGGAAAAATAACGCATTGTTTATTTACTTGTCACATCAACTACGCTCGGTATTTACCCGTTTATTTACATGAAGTTTTAAATTTGCGTGTGATACATGCGTATGCTCACAGTTAATAAGTGTTTGTAAATTTGTGGCTGATATGTAAACTATGAAAACTATGAATGGATTTTGGCATAACGATAGACCAGGTTATAAAGCAAGCAGGTAAAATTTAAAAAATAAAGAGAGGATTGACAAGATTCGAGGGTGGAGCTAACGAAATAAAGGCAGGAACCTAAAAAGCCTGAATTTCATTTAAAATTCAAAAATTCAGCTACAATTGAAACAAAGTGCATGAACGCAGCTCCAGTGAGCTCTGCAGAAAGTAACTCTGCTTTAGGGGCATCGCTCACTATCTTGCGTGTAATTTGCTAGAAAAAAAAAAGAAGTTCGGGAAAAAAGATTTTTAACCTACAGAAATAAAAAAAAAAAAAGAAGCAATTGTAAATAATTCGTTGAACATACATTATAAACACTGGCATCATATTGAAATAGTGAAACACTATTTACACTGCACTAGATAATGTGCAAAAACATCAATGCACGCTAGAAAACTCTTTCTTCAAAAAGATGCACATGAAGGTGCAAAAATATTCATGTATGAAGTTTTGCTCTTGTGTCAGCAGATGTGCATAAATGATTTTTCTAATCATGATAATTCACTTAGAATTAGTATTTGATGAATTTGATGAAGAATTTCATCCATAAACTCACATTTTTAGCATTGAAAAAGGTGTTCCTTGTAACGCCGAAACACGTGTAGGCCGCTTTCCTGCTCATTTGCATTTTAATATGTTTTTCATATGCTTTTTTTCATTACACAAAGGTATTTGTTTGTCTATTGCCAAATTCATATTAAAATTAAAAAAAAATAATTACTTATTTTTTGTTAACAATTTTTTTCTTTTGTAAATATCTATCTACTGTCCGACCTCGAAAGCCGTGCCTAGCAACGTTGAACGGTTCTATTTTAAAAAGGGAGACAGCTTGATTACGAAAATGCACGATGCACGATAGCAGCATTTCTACTTTGTCCGATATTATTTTATTTTTATAGAAATACTAGTTGATCCGGCAAACGTTGTTTTGCCATATAAATAATTTCCTAGTAATTTCTAGTGTTGACAAAAAATAGCTTACTTATTGTAAGTATGTATGTATGGTAGAATGTGTATATTGTATGTATGTAAGAATGTGGTATATGCGTGAAATAAGCATGGAGAGCTGTGAACGATGAGGGAATATAAAAATAACAAAAGGCAAACATTATTTTTAAGTTATTATAATTTATTCCTTAAAATTATATATCATTAATTAAACAATTACGACAGTAACACTATTAAACAATATCAATCTCTTAATGCTATAGCGTGAACAATATTTTTTGTTAGTCCATCTTTAGCTAACACAAACAAACTGGATGGTTTACCCACTCGAGAGCATGCCACGTATAATTGTCCGTGTGAAAAACATGGTGTTCTCAAATCTAAGCCACAAACAGACATCGTTTGACCTTGGGATTTGTTGATAGTCATTGCAAATGCCAATCTAATCGGAAACTGAATACGTTTGAATTGAATTGGCACATCTGTAGGTATAATAGGAATCCGTGGTATGAGTATATTTTCACCTCTGAACTTGCCAGTTAAAACCCTGGCTTCGATCACGTTTTTCATTAATTTTTGAATGACTAATCGCGTACCGTTGCACAGTTCAAATTACGAAGCAAGATAATTGGAGATCCCACCTTTATTTTTTAAAAATTTGTGTCACTTTAATGGTCGTTCATACCCCCCCCCCCTCTAGCAGTGAAAAAAAACTTTATACAGCAGATTTTGCCTAATAACTCAACACTCATGGTGTTTGATACATTTTATTTGTTTGTAATGATGTTTTTTGGTCACAACCAATATGAAAATCACAAAAATAGTTACTTTAATTTTTAACATATATTTATCTTCTTCAGAATTTTTGACTTTTAATTTTACCTTGAATTTGACGTAAATGCAAGATATAAAATACAGAATTTTATAAAGGTACAAAAATTAACATAATATAATTGATAGTGTATATAATTTTTGAAAAAATAATATAAGTGCCGCAAATCAAAAACCATTTATTGCCACAATCGATTCAAAGCCCCCAAAAATGGCACAAACGTCCATAAGAAAATTCTACAGCATCGAAGGACCCCATTGCCAATTTTAACAAAGATCCGACCAAAACTGTCATTTTGTACTATAAAAAAATATGGGGTAGATCCCCATGAGGGGATGTACCTGCATAAGGACATTACAATCATTAAAATCATTCAAAAAAAAAAAACCATGCAGCTGTTCGAAAAAACCCTTGCGGACCTGGATTCGATCTCATTCCATCAGGAACTTCAACCTGACGCGCCTAACCACTTGACCATCGGGTCGCTCATTGAAATAAGGATTTACGATAACACATATTGTTTTAGTTCAGTAGATCAGATGTCATGTGCGAACAAAAAAAAATTTAGGAGTGGACTACCCCTAACATTTAGGGGGATGAAAAATAGATGTTGGCCGATTCTCATAGATACTGGATAAGCACAAAAAATTTCATCAAAATCGGTCAAGCCGTTTCGGAGGAGTATGGCAACGAAAACTGTGACACGAGAATTTTATATATTAGATTAAGGAAGAGAGAAAAAAAGGAAAAAAAAAATCACCAACACAAATCAATACCTCAAATAAACGAATTGTTTCGAAAAACAAAACAAAACAAGGAAAAATCCCTTCCCGTTCCTTATCTTTCTTATCACAATCACACCCAATTTCATAAAATCTGTTGAGACCTAATGCATGCGCGAATTCGACGAAGGTCGCCGAAAATAATATCAAGCAGTATCTATCTATTCATCTATATGTACATACAAATACATAGACAGAGACCGACATATACACTGAAGTGACAAAAGTCATGGGATAGCAATATGCAAATTTTCAGATGGCAGTAGCATCGCATAGAACAGGTATAAATGCGCAGTGCTTTTACAGAGCTTTCATTTCTGTTCAAGTTATTCATGTGAAGAGGTTTTAACGTGATGATGACCGCACGACGTGAATTAACAGACTTTGAACGCGGAATGTTAGTTGGAGCTAGACGCATGGGTCATGCCATTTCGGAAATCGTTAGAGAATTCAACATTCCCAGATCCACTGTGTCAAGAGTGTGCCGAGAGTATGAAATTTCAGGCATAACATCCCACCATGGACAGCGCAGTGGTCGACCGCCTGCACTTAAAGATCGAGACCGGCGACGTCTGCAAAGAGTCGTAAATTCTAACAGACAAGCAACACTGCGTCAAATCACCGTAGAAATCAATGTGGGACGTACAATGGACGTGTCTGCTAGAACTGTGCGGAGAAATTTGGATTTCTTGGGCTATTCCAGCAGAAGACCGACTCGAGTGCCTTTACTGACAGAACGACATCGCTTGCAGCGACTCTCGTGGGCACGTGAGCATATCGGTTGGTCCCTAGATGAATGGAAAACCGTGGCCTGGTCCGATGAGTCACGATTTCAGCTGGTAAGAGCCGATGGTAGGGTTCGAGTGTGGCGCAGACCCCACGAAGCCATGGACCCAAACTGTCAGCAAGGCACTGTTCAAGCTGGTGGTGGCTCCGTAATGGTGTGGGCTGTTTTTTCATGGCATGGACTTGGTCCTCTAGTGCTACTGGACCGAACATTGACTGGAAATGCTTATGTGCAGCTACTTGGAGATCACTTGCAGCCATTCATGGACTTCATGTACCCAAACAACGATGGGATTTTTATGGATGACAATGCGCCATGTCACCGGGCCACAACTGTTCGCAATTGGTATGAAGAAAATTCTGGACAATTCCAACGAATGATTTGGCCACCTAGATCGCCCGACATGAATCCCATTGAGCATTTATGGGACACCATCAAGAGGTCTGTTCGTGCCCAAAATCCTGCCCCATCAACGCTTTCACAATTATGGACGTCTATCGAGACAGCATGGCTCAATATTCCTGCAGAAGACTTCCAACGACTTGTTGAGTCCATGCCACGTCGAGTTGTTGCACTTCGCCGGGCAAAAGGAGGGCCGACACGATATTAAGAGGTATCCCATGACTTTTGTCACTTCAGTGTATATATGATATTTAACGTAATTATCCGCCCCTAGAATTCCATTATTTTCACATATTTTGTCATCGATCTTTAATGGTCTGTAAGAAACTATTGAGACAGTATTTTTTTGGGAACATTGTGTTTCATTCATCTGTAGACTAAGGATTCAGAAAAATAGCACATTTTGTAGTCCCCGAAGTTGGCAAACGAAACCCTGTTTCTAAGCATCTTTTCTGCCTTCGTACCACAGACTACAGACCGTATCATTGATTCATTAAATAAACAAATGCTTGAAAATACACATTGAGTGACTAGTTGTGCTCTTGTGGATGATTTAGAGCCAGAAAACCTAACCGTGACACCTTTTTCACCTATTCTTACATTTATAACACTATCCTTTATATGATTTTTCACTATTTTCTCTATTTCAAATTTTCGTTATTTGATTTTTTAGGTACATTCGCTCAATATTGTAGTATTTATTGCATTGTTTTCAGCTCTGGACCGTGACTTTACGTATGTACATATTTTACTTATTATGTGTTCATTAATAAATTTATCGCTGTGGAAATCTATGGTTTCACATCGTAAACGGGATTATTTAGTCATTTTCACCGACAGTTTTCAAAAGATTATAATTTTCAATTTTCGAAGAAAAATTCAATCAAGCATTAGAAAGTCGTACAAAGTTTTATCGTGATTCCCTTTCTTTTCCAATTAAAAAAAATTTGCTATTATGAATAACTGAGCATGAAAATATTATGATAGGGCAAGCTTATAATGTATTCTGAGCAAGAAAGGTGGTGGCACAAAGTTGACGCACTCATGTAACATTGTGCCATACAAAAAAAATTATCCCCTCTCTTCCCTAACTACCTAGATTTTTCGCAGCAATAGTATTACATTTTTGAGATGTGTAGTAAATATTAGGTAAAATTCTCACCCTGTCATCCCCACGGTGTTGCATATTTGAGACGTGCATTTCTCATCCTGTTCTCTCAAATAGTACACTGTTAAAACTACGGGGGCCGCAGGGGTGCCAATAAGAAAGCTGGGGCGAAAGCAATGTGCCATGGGGTGCCATAGCGAATTTGAAATGCTCTTTCTGCACCAAAAGGCCTCTCAGAGGGTGCTTTAAGCTTCGTCTTTAGCGCCATTGGCACCCTCTAGGCTTGCGCATGCTCAGTGAGACATCTGAAAGGTACCCCTGATGGCTTGCGTATGCGCATAGCGACTCCAAGCTCTCATCATCATCAACCATTTAATGTGCGGACATCTTGTTTAAGTCGACACGACGGAATTATCGCTGGGTCATTCCATGTCAAGTGTCCCAAATTTCGAGAAAATCCCCACTCGACCCCCTCCGATTTTGATGAAAATTTTTTTGGATGTACATATAAGACTTGCATGAAACCATACCAAATTATAGCTCTATAAGCCTTATGGTTTAGCCAATAAAAATTATTGAAAAAAGGCCTCTTTTTCGTGTCTTGAAAAAAATGACCAAATCGTCAAGTTTGTGCTTTTATTGCGCGCGACCTAAGACGATTATCAGGCTCAAATTTGGTGATTCTGATCACTGTTTAGGGTAGAATAGCCTACTTGTGTAACAAAAGCTCCATGCACTGTAGATTTTTTGCAATTTGCTGCCAAAGTTGGTAATAAATCGTATTTTGGCAAATTTTGACCATACTTTATTAGCTTATATCTGCTGAGAGATTGACTTTCTGAAGCTAATTCTTTCTTCGTTTGTGGCCTGATAGTTCGTTCAAAAGGTGTGCAAGTGGCATCTCGATAGCTCAAATAATTGCTGAATTATGCGTGTTGAAATTCCAGTCAAATTTCTTTTTTCTCAATTTTGTCTCAATTTCAAAGGGCAATATCTCAAAAGGGTCATCTTGAATTTCAATTTTCTTTACATCATTGGAAAGAACACACTTTTCTTAACTAAAAAATGTTATTTTTATTTTTGAGACAAACCAGTTTCAAGGGGATATTGCAGATCAAAAATGTGTACGTCATTCAACGTGAAATCAAAGAAAAAAAGACATAGACCTCAAAAGTTGATGTCAATTTGTTCTATTAAAATTTACAGGAGCTATTGTACTTATGCTATGATAAAAAAACCTTTTTTTAGATGTTTTTGAACTTTAGTTTTTGTGTGCGCATCCGTAAAAACTCAAGAAATGGCAGAAAATAAAGTTTCGTTTTTAACAAAAATAATTATCTTCTTATCACTGCTATAAGTGCTTGAGTCTTTTCCTATGTGTTATTTTTAACCTCCTGAAACAGAATTTCGGATGATATGTCACTTGGCAAGGTGTCATTAATATTTTAAATTCATAAAAAGCATTGTTTCCTTTTCAAAAAAATAAAAATAAAAATAATTAATAAATGAGATAAATATTAAATAAAACAATTAATATGGTGTGTACGTGATAAAAAATATGTATAATAGGACTTCAGAGCCATTTTTCTAGAAAGCGATAACGAAAGTTTTCGATAGAGTTGAATATTGCAATTATTTCCACCGTGCAAATAAATGATAACAATAGTAATTGAAAATATGATAAGTAGTAACTGAAAATAAATTCTTTATACTGCCGAGGATGTGTCTAGATATTCAGCCTATGATTGCAATTTGCCCACAAACAAAAATGATGAAAAATGGGAAAATGTTTTTATGACCTTTAAACATTAATGACACACAACCTAGCCAAGTGACATATCATCCGAAATTCTGTTTCAAGAGCTTAAAAATAACACATAGGAAAAGACTCAACCTCTTATAGCAGCGATTAGAAGATAATTATTTTTGTTAAAAACGAAACTTTATTTTTTGCCATTTCTTGATATTTTATGGATGTGCACTAAAACACTAAAGTTCAAAAATATATAAAAAACGGTTTTTTCATCAGAACATAAGTACAATAGCTCCTGCAAATATTAATAGAACAAATTGACATCAACTTTTGAGGTCTATGTCTTTTTTTCTTTGATTTCACGTTAAATGACGTACACATTTTTGATCTGCAATATCCCCTTGAAACGGGTTTGTCTCAAAAATAAAACCAAACTTTTTTTACTTAAGAAAAGTAAGCTCTTTCTAATGATGTAAAGAAAAATCAAATTCGAGATGACCCTTTTGAGATATTGCCCTTTGAAATTGAGACAAAATTGATAAAAAAGAAATATGACTGGAATTTCAACTCGCATAATTCAGCAATTATTTGAGCCATCGACATGCCACTTGCACACCTTTTGGACAAACTGTCAGGCTACAAACGAGGAAAGAATTAGCTTCAGAAAATCATTCTCTCGGCAGATATAAGCTGATAACGTATGGTCAAAATTTGCCAAAATACGATTTTTTACCAACTTTGGCAGCAAATTGCAAAAAATCTACAGTGCATGGAGCTTTTGTTACACAAGTAGACTATTCTACCCAAAACAGTGATCAGAATCACCAAGTTTGAGCCTGATAATCGTCTTAGGTCGCGAGCAATAAAAGCACAAATTTGACGATTTGGTCATTTTTTTCAAGACACGAAAAAGAGGCATTTTTTCAATAATTTTTATTGGCTAAACCATAAGGCTCATGGAGCTATAATTTGGTATGGTTTCATGCAAGTTTTATATGTACATTCAAAAAAAATTTCATCAAAATCGGAGGGGGTCGAGCGGGGACGCCTCGTACACTTGACATGGAATGACCCCGCTGCAGTATTTTCAGTCTTGGATTTCACCTTGAGTTTATTACAAAAATGGATTAATTCTTCATTTTAATCTTCGAATTCTCACGTAAGTACATGCATTTAATCATAGCTCTAAGATTTTCCAACATACTATTTACAAAATGTTCTAACGGAAATTTATCTTTGTGTAACGATTCTCTTTTGCCGCGTAGCCAACAAACAGCAGAACGCGAAGGAAAGGGGGGAAAAAAAACTCTGCCTGACTCTTTCTTTCTCTCTTATTTGTTTTTATCATACGTATATGTATATGCTATTTTAAAATGCCATCCATTTCGTGCTTTTACTAATATCTTTCGTCGGCGTTATTGATAACGAATGCTGAGTTCGTTATTGCAAGAGTTTACTTTTTTTTTGTTCCATCAGTTGAAATGAATAGATCCTTAAAATATATTTCGATTTTTAATCTGTAGAGGAACTTGGCGTTTAACACAAACACTGCTTTTCAAATACCCCTATCTTTTATTCCGTAAAGATATTTAAATGTCGAACTATACATATGTATTAATGTGTTACGCTTGATAAAAACTTTAGAAGTTAATGAAGCGATTTAATTTTTACTTTCTTCTATATCTAATATATAGAAGAAAGTATTGGTTTCGTGAAAATTTTCGAATGTCGAATTTTGACGGATTTGCACGTTTTGAGGTGCGCTGAGTCCATTTCGACCATTTTTGGAAAATGTCTGTCTGTCTGTGTGTGTGTGTGTGTGTGTGTGTGTGTGTGTGTGTGTGTGTGTGTGTGTGTGTGTGTGTGTGTGTGTGTGTGTGTGTGTGACCAGTTTTTGTGGCCGCGCTAGAGCAAAAACTACTGAATGAAATCGAACAAAAATTTTTGCACATATGTACCACCATGTGAACTGGTGCACCTGACTTTTTTTAGCAAATTCCTCCAAGGGGGGTGGAGCAATCGCACGTGTTCTGCGCGGGGGTGATTGCTATATCTCAGGAAGTAACCGGCGGAATCAAACGAAAAATGGTCCATAGGTAGACCCTACTGAGTACAGGTGCTGATTCAATTTGTTTGTCAATATCTCGAAGGGGGGTGGAGCAATCGCACGTGTTCTGCGCGGGTGTGACTGCTATATCTCAGGAAGTAACCGGCGGAATCAAACGAAAATTGGTCCATAGGTAGACCCTATTGAATACAGGTGCTGATTCAATTTGTGTGTCAATATCTCAAAGGGAGGTGGAGCAATCAAAAGTGCTTATTTTGTCATTGCACCTACTGTATCTCGGGAAATATTGCTGCGATTTGAATGAAATTTGGAATAACACTAACCCAATATGGAAGCAAGCATCGATTAAATTTTGGCGCCAATCACCCCAGGGGGAGGGTGGGGTGATTTTTGCGCTTAGTCAACAATGCGAAAAATTAATTCATTAAAAAATCGCTTTCACGCTATTTAATTATCAAAACAGCTGAAAACTTTCAATGATTTGAAATTTTTAACTGTTGCCAATTTATTTTTACTAACAAATAAAATGTTTGAAATTTATCTAAACAAGGCTTTTGCAATGATTTCCAATTTCGCTCATTGATTCTGCATTTGCAGGGTTATTACGATAATTGGGAAATTGGAGCTGTCTCCAATTACTCGGGCGAGTACGTACTTTATTTTGTAACCGGAATTCATAAGATAGATATAGAAGAAAGTTTCGTGACGGCCACGACAGCTAGTTTATTGATAGAATAATACAACTGAATATTTTTGATTGTGTTTGAAAGGGATCCATAAAATACCTTCCCTCTTCATTTTCAGTACAGATAATGCTGTAGAAAATGTCAATAGCATTTTAAAACTAGAGTTGAATCCAAGTCATGAATTCTTTTAAAATATGTTGGAAAGTCTGAACTGTGAGAAAATGCCTTAAATTACAAGTTTCGATCATTTTCAAATCGGAATTCAAGGTGAAAATGTACCAAGACTTCGTGAATAGAAACAATCAATAAAAGTAAACACAATTGAAAAACAAAAACGCACACAGCACAGGAGGGATCTGCAATAGTGAACAGTGAGGGTGCCATTATGCTCTCCTATACGGTTCCATCGTTCACCCGCACGGTTTGTTGAATTGAGGGTGTCAGTTTTTAACCCAAGCCAAGGGTGAAATCTCGGCTCCCCACTGGGTGCCGCTGATGTTACAAGCGTTCCACCCCGGAAAGGTTCCAATCGCAACCTTTAGTTTTAACAGTGTATGAAAGATGAATTTAAAAATCATCAAAAAATGTCAAAGTTGGCGTACTTGAAGATACGTTTTCTCAAAGAATAAAGAAATTAAGTCAATAAACTTGAAGATCATTTCATGCGTTTTGTCAGAGAACACCTCAATTATGACCAAGCCCCCCCCTCCCCCCCACTCTCTTTTTTTATAGTCATAAAAGAACCTTTTTAGTTTCAACTAAAATATGATCAAAGTAAAGGACGATTCCTCCATGCTATAAACCAGGGCCGTAACCAGACTTATTTCGGGGAGGGTTTTGCAAAACGCTTTTCTCCTGAAATCTATATAATCAATAAAATGTGATTTCACTTTCATATTTTAATGATATTTGTTATTTAAATTAGATTAAATTAGGTTGTTTAAATAAGAGGGTTCTGCTTCAAGGGCATTTACATGAGTATATGTCCTTATAAAATAATATGTATCATAGTAATGTATAATAATGTAACTCATACCGGTTGACATATGAAGGAAAAGAGTCACGTGTACACTACATAACTTTACCCATATTGAATATGTGATGTTTAACTACTCATGGGAATAATCACGATACTCGCATTCAAAATACCATTCCTTAAATCCATATATTGTAATACGTTATATGTAAGGCTTGATACTTTCACATTAAAATAATTTTGATGTTTTTGTTAGCATCAAGATCTCAAAATTTGAATTAAAATGCTGCTTTGTGTAGGATGATATTCGTAATAGCTACAAACAAATGAATAATGAACTTGTAATGATAATTCTTAGAGAAAGAAAACGTATTCTGAAAAACATTGTTTAGAATAGATTTGACATTACGGATGGGGTTTGAATCTTAAATAAGGCTCTGATATAAACATTTGATACTAAATATGTTATTTGTTACTAAATATACGTTTGTTATTTGTTACTAAATATACGTTTAGGAGAAATGCTTTAAAGTTTCAGTAACTTTGTCGTCTGAGTCACATTTTATCTTCATTAACCCTTCAGACCTGATGTCCGGTATACCGGACAAACTTTGAAGAGCTGCGAATCATTTGATAATTGATTAAATAACTTTTTTTTTGTAGTTTGCTCTTGACATTTTGCATATTATTATCTGTGCAAAAATTTAACGTTTTGGGACTAGCAGCATTCCAAAATATGGATTGGAAGATTGGATTTGATTCGTTTTTAAAACTATACAGATTCTTGTCGCTAAGGCGAAGTTTTTTTCCGATTTTTTAAAAAATATATAATTTTTTATTTATCATTTCAAATGATTATATTATATTTTGTTATTGTTTAGAGAATATTTTACGATCAAGTTTGTGTGATGTTTCATTTTTTTTTGCTGAAATATCAATTTCAAAATGTATGTATGGAAAATTGGACACGTCATAGCTCTCATAATTTGTTACTTACAAGCTTGAAATTTTGTTTGTAAGATACTCTTAGTCATAGTACTTTGTCTACCAAAAAAAAAAAAAAAACTTTTGGTTAACTATTTCATAATTCCGACTGAAGGGGCTAAAAAAGTGCAAAATAAAGAGAGCACTTACTCCGCTTTTCCATGCATCTGCCGAAAGAGAGGACTGGCCGACATCTTGTTTCGCTTTCACTGTTCGACTAGATCTGACAACTCATCTGGACAAAATAACAATTCGAAGAGTAGGCCAAGGGGCGGAATGGATGCTCTTCAAATTTATCTCATCAACATCAGAAATAGGATGAATGAATCTGAATACTCTCTCTGCAAGGTCCACCGAGATTCGTTTACAAACACTGCTGACATTCAGATGACACATTTTCCCAATAAATATTTTCTTCCGACACATCTTAAGTGTAATGAACACTCTTTTCCTCTAAGGTCAATTATTGCAGATCTTGACCGATTATCATTTGCAGTTCGGGAATCCTACTAGAAAGCTCGACTGATGTAAATATTACTGCAGTAAAACTCCTTGAGCTAGAAATGCAGTATCGCGCTCATTTTTCCCAATAGTTAGATAATGAAACCATTGTAGGCAAATTCCATGATGTGTGCTCACACGCAAGTTAAAACTATTACGATATTTAAAAAAACTAGAGCAGTATAATTAGCTGAAAACTTAAATTTATTGCTTTTTATAGCAGAGGACTATGGGGGTAAAATGAAATGGTAAGATATTTTCAGCTGTTGCACTGCCCACATAACGATACTTTATCTTCTTAAAAATATAACTAAATTAAGTAAAAAAAATATATATATCTAGTTAAGAAGATCTAAGTATATAATAGTACAAGTTATTTTCAAAATTTGTTGCACATGTTATAATATTATTAAAAAGGAGAGCGTTAGCAGTCACAAAAATGCATAACAATACTCTCAAGCAACGTAACTGCCATTTTCAGCAATAATGGTGGCATAACAAAATTTGCACATGTGACAGTGTCCAGCAATGGTCGAAATAGCTTCACATGTGTTAGAGGCACGTCTGTAAAAGTTTGAAGATTTTGCTGGACAAGATTCAAACATGGAAAATTTCGTCTTTAACGCGTGCTACGCTATTTCGACTAAGACAGTCACAGTCACGTGTATGGGCTAATTTCGATTATTTGATACCACTATATGGAGAGGATTGTTATTCGCATTCAGTTTTTTGGCTGCCGGCGTATAGGGGCGATATTTTGAACTATTTGAACGAAAAGTATTTTTCAAAATTTACTGGTTTCTTATATAAAAAAAATGCTGCAAACGGAGCATTTTTATCTTTATCTCTAGCCGCGTTGTTCTTATTTACATTCAAAATGGGTCATTCATTTAATGAACATACGCAAATGTAAGCATAAATGACTAGACCTATAAAAGCGCTTATCGAAGAAGTGTTAGAAAGCAGCTATGTAAAAAATAGAAAACAACATGAATTTATTCTGAAATTTGTAAAAATATCAATAGTTGTTTTCTCCAATATAACTAAATTTAATTATAGAGGACACCGGGTATGGTTGATTCAGATTTTACATTTCGATTTTTCTAAATTTTAATATTAATGCTAACAAGGGGACCTTACAGGTTGTCACTCACCGATTTTGAGGAGTTTTATATATTATGTAGAGGGACCCACCCTAAGTAATTTAGCAAAAATATATTCCCCAATGGGCCGAAGTTTTCGAGATATAACAATCCAAAGTTCAGCTCGAAATTGTAGATGTAGCCCAAGGCCGTATCCAGAAAAAAATTTCGGGAGGGGTCCAGTTTTGCACATTGCCCAAACACACATACATTTTTGTGTGTGTTATGAGTCTAATCTCTAGCTGACCCCCCCCCCCCCCCACAATGTTTGATGTGTGCGTGCATGTGTTTTTTTTTCCATTTCTTTATTTTTATTATTTTCGTGAACTGACCTTTATTGGGGGTAGGGGTATCAAGAGAGATATGCAATGAGAACTTTTTTAAGTGGGGTAGAATATCCGTAATTTTAGGGGGTCCGGGGGTTTGTCCCCCGGGCAAATTTTTAAAAAACAGGTTTAAAATCCTGCGTTTTGAGGCCTTGTATGGGGCAATTGGGACTTCAAAAACCCAATTGGAAAAGTAGGCAAACAACTATCTCATAAATTTTCTGCAGTCCTTTGCAAATTAAGATTAATCAAAGCATAAAAAAATGTTTAGTTTAACAAATGATTAACATTAAGCGACAGAGAGGAAGGACAAGGGAGGAGAAAAGATTAACACATTATCACTTGTTTACATCGGTTTTCATTATAGTTACATAGTAGTTTTTGATCAGTTCCCCAACTCACCGACAGACACAGCACTTAGTAACATAAAATAACCAATAGCATAAAACACATAAAATTCTTTAAAAGAAATAGTGTAGAGATTTAAAAAATAATTAACGAGAGAGTAACATTCTGACCATTTAGTTAATTCATAGTTTAATTATTTGATAAGAAATAGGATTGAAGCACTTTTAAAGGAGTCTCAAAAAGGCATTTAATGATTTTCAAAGACTCTAGGACAGTTAAAATTCTTTAAAGCATTTCACTTGCACTTTCCAGTCTCTGACGTTTTAATAGTTGATTTTACAGTCTTACGAAATTGTTAAAACTTAGAAAAACACATCTTTTAAAGATTAAAAATACATATTAAAATACTTATACTTTCAATCACTAGTACTGCAGAAAACGAAAAAGAATACAGGTAAGGTAATATTTTTTCTCGTGCTTAACATATTATTAAAGGAATCAATTACAAAGTAACTTCTAAAATACTGAATTAGGTATTTAATGAATAGTCAGAAATGAAACATGTGAGTCACAAAAAATTGTTTTTGAAAATACGCTGCAAAAAAATGCTGGAATATGATTTTTGCAAAACGCAGAATATTTTTTTAATCAAGGAGCTGAGTTTCGCGCAACTTGATGCAACCCCCCCCCCCCCCCACTTTTGTGTTAGAAACTGTAAAATTCAAGGTTACAGCTAGATTTAACAAAGTTTTCAAGGTTTTTAAGCATATGTAAACGGAATTTTTCTAAAGTAACTTTTGTCTAAGATTGGTGAGCGTCCAACAAAGCAGTGGGTCTTTGAACGTATCTGTTTTTGTGTGGTCTTGTTGATTGAAGACATGTTTAGCTATTAAAATCCCTGGAGGGTTACAAATGCTTATAAATGGGGACCAACAAAGTACCCTCTTAATTGAATCAGGGCGGTGAGAAGGAGAAGCAATCTCAGCCTAGTTGGAAACTAGAGGCCCGGCGATTAGGAGGTAAAAATCTGAGTGGTGTGAGTTTTATAAGTTTTATAGGGGAGGGGGGGTGCCGCCGATCAAACTGACAAGTAGCTTGCCTCTGAGCCTGAATTGATTTGGGAAAGAGAGCTGGAAGTGCTAATGAGAGCCTTGTTTTCAAGTATGTTTTGCAGCTAATGAGAATTTGAATTGTCTTTTTTTTTTTTTTTTTTTTACTTTTTCAAATGTTTACTCGTTTTAATAGTTAAAAGGAAAAAAAACTTTTTTTGCTATTTTAAATTTAAAAAAAAAGGAAAACTTTTTTTTTTCTGTTTTACATCATAAAACATTTCGGGTTTCGGAGGGGGCCCGGGCCCGTCGGGCCCCCCCCCCCCTCTGGATACGGCCTTGCCTGTAGCCTAGTGAGCAAGGTCCCCCACTCCGACCGCTGAAGGTCTGGGGTTCGAGTCCCATGAATTAACAATATTAAAAATTGAAAAAATAGATTTATTTTTTAAATGAATAAATAAACAAAATAAAAATGAATAAATAAACAAAATAAAAATGAATAATTAAACGATTTTCCATTAACTATCGAATTTATTTCGATTTTAAAGAAAAAAAAATACGTCAGGGGACTCGATCCCCAGACCTCCAGCGATCGGAGTGGGGGACCTTGCTCACTGGGCTACGGCCGCTGTTGTGACCACTGCTCAGCCTCTATAATAACTTCGAGCTGAACTTTGGATCGTTATATCGCGAAAACTAAGGCGCATTGGGGCGTTTTGCTAAAATACTTAGGGTGAGTCCCTCTACATAATATATAAAACTCATCAAAATCGGTGAGTGACAACCTGTAAGGTCCCCTTGTAAGTACTAAAATAAATATTCGTGTAGTAAAGGAAGGAGGGGCAAAGTGTTACTTGAAATAATTTACCTGTTTCAGAATGAGCAAATTTTAAAAATTGTTCTGAAAATTACTTCTACAAGAAGAATAAATAATGTTTTTTTGTGTGATACAACTTGCGTTGAAATATTATATTTCAGCTTTGGCTGTAATTTTGTACCTTTTTAACAGTGTGTCAACTTTTTACCTGAAAAAACCATGGGACAAACGGAAAAACAAAATATTTTCGTGATGAAACATTTTCTATTTGTTGATTAAAAATATTTTTCATCATATAAATGTGTAAATAAACAAATAAATGAACTGATAATGGAAAAAATAAATGAACTAATAATGAAAGAATGAATAAATAATTAAATAAATGAATGAATAAATAAACTACTTAAGGTATGCGAAAAAATAAATGTGTGAATAAAATAGAGAATGAATAAGAAATTAAGTTGAATGAATGAATAAATAAGTTACTTAATAAGTAAAGGAATGCAAATGAATTAATGAGTGAAGAATGTGTGAAAAAGTAAACGAAGGGAACTATTTCCCTTTGCCCGCGTGTACGTACCAAATTTCATTGAGCATTAAAACCAAAGCATGCTGCCCAATACGAACTAAAATTCTATACTGGAAATCTCGTAATTAATACTTATACTTATAAATACAAGAACTTTATCCTTTTATTATAAAAAGAAATATTTTTGATAAACACTAATATTTACAATATAAGAATCAAAGTTTGTAAATAACTTTTATTGTTATTATTATTTTTGTTTTTTTTTTTTTGGCTGGAACTTAGTTAAAATATTGCTGGATAGTTGGCACGTCAAACTGAAAATATTTTACCATTTTACTTTGTCCCGTTATTTCACCTTTGCTGCACAACACTTTGCCCTACTATTATTATTTTCCGATCATATAATGATTGCAACACTTTTTTGTAAGCATATTTTTTCACAAAAATAATCTTTAAAAATTTTTTCAAAGCGTATCAATATCAACCCTATCTAATATCAACCCTATCGACGTATGTTAAAACGAAACATTGACAGAAAATGGCGTATAAGTTGTCACATCACAAAACACATCGAAAAAGACTAAATCTCTTGTAAAAGAATTATTTAATTGAACTTGGTTAGTATATAACATATTTACAGAAGTTATGGGATTCGAACAGTGCGAACGAATCCCCTAGTGATTGAAAGTCACTTAGAATATTTACACACTTCTAACAATCGTGTTCAGTGGCATCTAAAAATCAACTCTTTTTCGAATTTGCAGTAGGCAGACAGTTGCCATTTAAAATCAAATCATTTTCCACGACATTGACAAACATGTTAACTAAAATATGGCATACTTTTTTTATCTAGCATTTGAATTATAGGCAAAATTCCATTTTTCTCACTGTACCTCCACGCCGATCTCCTGTTTGTATCTTCAGATGGTTAGTATATTTTTGAACTGCGACATTTATACTTTTTGATTATTTTTTATTTGTAAATGAGTATGAAAGCGGCATGTGGCATCGCTCAAAGCATTATTATTCTGCTGAACAAATTATTTAGCACTGTAAGAGACATTCAAACAATATCAGTATCTACTTGATATTTTTTCGAAATCATCGAATCATATACGCTATATCAAACATTTTTTATTCATTTACTTTTGATTTTTGTTCGTGCTGTGAAATTTAGTAGCAATATAATAAAATAAGAAAATATTATAAATGATTTAAGGCAATAATAAGTAGTCATTAAAGTCTTCATCACGAAAAAATGATCACAAAAACTAATTAATACAAAAGCAAACTAATAATATCACAAAAAACCTTAATCTAATCTCATTGTCTTCTTGCAAACGATTTACTACATTTTTTTTCTAATTGGAATGGTTTTTGGGAAGGGAGAGTAAATGATAATCATACATGGTTATAGGCATGCCAGATTTCTGAAATTCTCAACCGAGAGTCTGGAATGACTTGTTAAAAGGACATTACTGAATCCATAAAATAGCGAACCCGATCTAAAAGACTGTCTAAAAGTTCGTTCAGTTTTCCTTGTTCGACTTCAAAGCAAAATAGGAATCAAGCCAATTTAAAAACCAATCAAATGAAATTCACGTATTTGGCTACATACGGGGTAAAAGTACGCAATGCGCACTTTTGCCCCAAGTCTGTACAAACTTTTACCACGTTTTGCCATTTTTGTTACTTCCTGTTGCTGTAGGTAAGTAAATTACAAAAACATTGATTTTTTTTTTTTTACAATGTAAAAGGTTAAATGCAGCAATATTACTAGATAAAAATGTGAAAACGAACTGTCTACTCTGCTTCACAAAATGTTCGAACAAATTATTGAAACTATTACATCAAAACTGATCAAAACACACTTACCGCTTAAAGTAATGTAAATGAATGAGATTGTCTTTCACAACTGGAAAGGTTTGTGCTCTGGGCGGGTAACTACGATGGATTTATTTAAAAGTCACTCCCGACTTTTGCCCCGTGTTGTTGTACTCTTACCCTCACATACCCTACATTTCGAGTTCATGTTCTCTTCTTCCGAAACTGATTCAAAAACAAACGGATGAGGCCCTCGATACGTTGCCAACTCGTTCATTTCTCTTCGAAACATTCCAACGGAACAGACGTACTTCTAGCGCATCGTTTTGCGCATTCAAAAAGTTTTTCTCAATCTTTAACGAAGCAATATTAAGTTGTGGGGGGGGGGGGGGGGACAGCAAAATTCTGTAAAATAAAAAATAAAAAACATTTTAGGTATATATTGACACAACTCCAGTCTACATCAACTTTAAAATCATCATTAGCTGGACCCGGTTTTTGACATTGTTTTTCATACTTAATGGAACGTGTTTATTGTTTTCGACATGGCAACAAAACCCTAATCCATGAATGTTTTTTTCACTAGATTAGAGGCCGGAGAGGACCCCGTGGCCCTAGAGCTAGAGTACTCTCCTCGTAAGCAAGTGGTCGCGGGTTCGAATCCCGCCTTGCCCATGGATGTTATTTCATCCTCTCTGTTCCGTAAATATGTCCTGTGTTTGTCAGGAGGCAAAGCGCATAGTACGCAGTCCTCATGTATGTTGAAGCTGATGGCTTCTGAAAAAAAGAAAAAAAGAAGCCGGCCATCTTATCTAGTGGCCAGCGAAAAGTGACTACATTTGGGAAGGTTCCGGGATTAAATCCCGGCCCAGATATGGACGTATGTACTTACTCTCTCCTGTCCTTGTCCTTTCTTTGTGAGCACGTGTTGTTGTGCTATGAATGCAGGCCCGTCATTTAGGGGGGCAGGGGGGTCAATTGCCCCCTGACTTTGTGAAATCAATGTATTCGCATATAAGTAAGCGTGGTTTTTGCCACTTTTTGTTAAATTTCACATTCTGTATGCATCCTTTGCCCTCCCCCCCCCCTGGAGAATTTCGAAATGACGTCCCTGTGTGAACGGCTGCCTACACCCTATAAACGGGTCCCTATTGCATGTGTGTACTGTGGAAGTCGAACTTGACACCAAATGACGGTACAGTTGGAAAAGTGAAGCAGAGCACCCCAAACTGCTGGCACAAGACTACAACAACTACTAGATTAAAATTATATTGTACGATGGCAAGGGCATATCCAGCTTCTGGTTCAGGAGGGGATCATTTTCGGAAAGGGAGGGGTGACAGTGCAAATTTTTAAATTTGGCGGGGTTTTTTTTTCGAACTATAAGTCCCAAAAAAGCAGCTTTAGGCTATATTTTGCCGTTTAAGGGAGGGGTCATGACCCCCATCATCCTCCCTCTGGATCCGCGCCTGTACGATGGAATATTTTTCTTCAACATAATTCTTCAACTGTCAAAACTTTCTAATCATAAATTTGTTCACATTCAGGTTGCTCATTAAACTCTTTAACAACAATCTTAGACAGGTTAAATAAAAAATAAATACCTCGGCGCTTAAAAATCAAAGCAAAAATACAGCGTTGAAAATCACAAAGGCGCAGGAATACTGCAGACACGTGTTTGGGCGTTACAAGGAACGCCTGTTTCAATACAAAAAATATGAGCTTTTGGATGCAAAGACATCCAACAAAAAGGTATTTTTTGTCAATAAATATTTATTGTAGGATCTTTTTCGGATGTCATGAGCTCTCATTTTCGGCATTGATAAAGGCGTTCCTTATAACCCCGAAACACGTGTCTGCAGTATTCCTGTGCATTTGTGCTTTTCAACGTTGTATTTTTGCTTTTACTCAGATAGGTTGCTGTTAAATGTAGAGCCTGCATTGAAAGAGCACGTGTTTTTTTTTTGTCATTGGACTAACATTGTGTACAGTATAACTCCAACTGTCCGAACTCCACCTATGCGGATAGATGATTATTTGATTAGTATTGGCACTGTTTTCTCATTGAATGCGCAAACTACGTGAAGGCGCCAAAAGACATCGTAAGCTTCTTCCTAACCAGCAATTCACCGTGAAGCTAGGGGGAACATTTTCATCCGCTTTGCACCTTTTACAACAGCGTAATAATTTGTCATCTGGTTCGTACCAATAAGTAATAGTAAAACCTATTTTTACAAGTGAATAATTAACTTGTTATTCACAGAGCTCAGAAAATTGCATGCCACACAACTGTAACACAATTAAAATTATTAAACAAACTGTTTAAAGTAGCTTTTAACGCAATAATGTGTTGAAACACATGTTCAGTATTACTTTTAATCACATAACATGGGCTTTAAAGAAATAATTATAATCGAATTCAAATATTTCCAAATAAATGCATAACTTTTTTTTACGGTTGTGATATGTCAAAAGGTAATTTTTAATTTGATATTACTCATTGGGATATTCAGTGTTTCAAACTTTCTTTGGCGACCTCTTCACCTTTTCAGTATTCCTACTGAGCTAAAGAAAATGCATGCAGGAGGCCACGTGGGCCTAGAGGTAGATTACTCTCCTCGTACGCAAGTGGTCGCGGGTTCGAATCCCGCCTTGCCCATGGATGTAATTTCATCCTCTCTATGCCGTAAATATGTCCTGTGTTTGTCAGGAGGCAAAGCGCATAGTACGCAGTCCTCATGTATGTTGAAGCTGATGGCTTCTGGGAAAAAAAATGCATACAGCCATTTTGAATTGCATTGCTTGTAAGAAAACCATAGTACTATATTAACATGAAAAATGGCAATTCAAACATAGTAACATGTCACAAAAGGAACTCCATTGTATGATGTCATTTTTTTATATACAATGATATCTACATTATATTATGAAAGAACTGAGCCCACTGGTTTTTTCCGTGTATAAAAAGAGCATGATGGATTTTTTTTTTTTTACTTTTTCAGCTCTTTTCCTCAGTTTCCTGGATTGCCTCATATGTAAAGCTGTGAAGAGCCCACATAGCTACACATGTGTCTATACAGTTCAGAAGCATCTATAATTTGATTTTAGTTTTATATAGACAGTCATAAATACAGAAGATTAATTATAGGTGATGAAAAAAGTATCTTTTAATGGAATGGAATAACTTCAGTTTTCATTATTTGAGTTTAATTTTGAGCTTCAAGGGAGGGGTCCAGACCCGGGGACCACTACCTTTCCTACGCCACTCTGTACGAGGACTTGTTATATAATGCCTTTTGCAAGTTCTTCCTTAGGTGAAAAAAATGCAAGTGTTCAGCTACGAGTACAGTAGTCATTAGAAATTTATCTTCGGAAAAGTGCTTTGCTTCGCTTTTGCACTAAAAGATATGACTAAATGTAATCACTCCTATGTTTTCTTCATTTTGAGCCTTGTTAATATTTGTACCTCAGAGCCAGACTAACATATGTCTAAAATGGGCATTTTACACTTTATTACTGCATTGTATGTAGAATCTTGTTACGCATCGACCCATGCGAGAACTTTATTCCACAAAAAAAATTCCTTCATTATAATTCAGCAGCTTTAAAAGAGTGCGAGTACCCTTTGTGTGTATGTATCAGACTAACTTTTTTTTTCACTCTCCTCAAAAGTAACAAAAATGGTCTTTCGTTAATCTGGTTATGATGTACAGATATATCTTCTTCATTGCCTGATTAAACTAGCTGAAATGTCAAAAAAACCTGCTTAGAGTCAAATGGATGCAACTGCACTTACTACATCCCATAGAAGAAAGAATCTTTCATTTAGTATGATTTTTCAAAAACACTTTTTGTATCTGTACCTGAGAGCCAGACTGACCTAAGTCGATTTTCATTACTTTTCAGAAGAGCGCAAGGACGGGACTACTCGCGCTCTTTTTCATGGGTCGATGCGGAATAAGATTCTACGCTATTTTGGGACTTAGGTTCTAACCCTGAGGTTCAGATAGAACCTGTAAGACATTTTTAATAGTTATATCTAAGTTTTTCTTTTTGATTGAAATATGTTATTGAATTGAAATGTAGAGCTCTATATTTTGTTGATGAATAAAGAAAAATAATGCTCTATTTTGTCTTTAAATAAAAAGAAATAATGCTCTATTTTGTCTTTAGATTAAGAGAGAAATTTGCACACTGATCTAAAACTCCAGTTTTCCTTGTCCTGACTACAAAAGCAAAGCTTCTGCAGGGTGGCAAATTTACTCTTGATTTCATGAATGAAACAGTAGGAAAATTATTTTCATCATCCAGAACCGAAGATCGTGTTACCTTATTTTGAAAATGACATTGCTTCTTGAGATAGGGCTAGAGTTTTCCTAAAATGGGCCTAAATTTCATAAGCGTGAACAATATCTGGTCTAATGCAGTTAGACCATATGCGCTAGGGTGGGTCGAAAAAAGCTTTTTTTTTTTTTTTCTGATCAATTTCTAATAGCACGGAAAACTTGCCCATGGGCATTCTAGTAACGGGGAAAATAATTAAAAAAAATTAATTAATTACTTTTGTATAAGCGCAAGAGCTCTAAAGTTCAGAAAAAAAGAGAAAAATCTGTAATTTTTTAAAAAAATATAATTATTTTTAAAAATGATTTGTTTTATTTTTAATACTATAAAAACTACTCTTGTAGTGACGGAAATGGGTTTAAAAACTTGGGCAACATTGCCGTTCGTTTGAATTCCCGCAAAAAGCCTTAAAACAACATCCCTGTCCAGTGGTTGTAAAATGCAAATGTGAGAGAGTAAAAAAAAATCCTGCCATTGAATTAAGGTTCTTACACGATCAAAGAACCGCCAGGATGCAATTTATTGGCAATTTGGATAGAAAAGAGACAGAACTGACTAAAAGAGAAGAAAGAAGAGAAAAATGTAACGCTTCTGATGCCGTTCCTCCCAGCACTAAGTCGAGTAAACTTGCTCAGAAGACTTTCACAAGAGCGGACTGTGACAAGAGTTTGGCATTGCCTTCCACATCTTAAATGCGTTCCAAGTTGTCTTGTACTTCCCTTTTAAGTGATAGGTACGGTGTTTCTGACAGGGCCACAGCAGCAATAGCTTCTGGTGTCCTGCATGATTTTGGAATAATCTCTGATTCAGATATGTCATGAGTGATTGACAAAAATAAGATTAGAAGAGAAAAAGTGAAGGTTCGAAAAGCAATAAAGGAAAAAGAGCACCAAATCAAAGAAATGTACCGCAGAGTAAGAAAGGAAGAACATATTACCATTATCAGTGAACCTGGCGGCCAATACTTTGGTCATGTTACACCTAACACAGGAACCGGCAATGATATTGCCACAAGCATTTTCGATTGTATGAAAAAGGAAGATTTTGACATGAGTGCAGTAGAAGTTATCGGATGCGATGGGACAGCTACAAACACTGGTTGGAAAAATGGTGTTGTACGGAACATTGAAATTCAGTGTGAGCTACCACTGCAGAGGTTTATTTGTTTGTTACACTTTAATGAGCTTCCTTATAAACATTTGTCTGAGCACTTAGACGGGACATCAACTGGGCCAGCATCATTCGGTGGTCCAATTGGCAAGCAACTGACTTACTGTGAAAAAAATCCTGTTGTTGATTTTGTGCCTATTCAATCTGAAGTTACCATCACAATAAATAAAACTGACCGCAGTAAAGATCAGGTATATCTTTTAGACATTGTTCAAGCAGTCAGCACAGGAAGCTGTGATCCAGAATTAGCAGTTAAAAATCCTGGACCCCTCAGCCATTCAAGATGATTAACTTGTGCAAACCGGGTGTTAAAACTTTATGTATCCCAAATAAGTCCGACAAGCGAAATGAAAACCCTTGCAAATTACATTGTAAAGACCTACCCTCCTGTTTGGTTCAATATTAAAGCGCACAACACTGTGAAAGATGGTCCGAAACACGTATTAAAGATCATTCAAACAACCAGACATTTTCCGGACAACATAAAAAAAATAATCGATCCAGTCATTCAGAGAAATGCTTTCTTCTGCCATCTAGAGAATCTCATCCTTGCGATGATAATGGGTGACAGACAGCACATTAGAGAGTTAGGCTACAGGAAGATACTGAAAGCCAGAAATGAGCCGCCAGTAGTGGGCCACATTAGAGCTCTCAAGCTTTCTTCAATTAACTTTGAAGCCACTGACTATCCTGAACTAATTGATTGGACAAATTGTAAGCTGACACCTCCACCCCTTCTGTTAACTGTCTACAGAAAATATTTCAACCCTATTGAAAGAAAAAAAATGTTCCAGAATTTGATTACTTGAAATTTCCCTGCCACACTCAGTCAGTGGAGAGGTGTGTAAAACTAGTAACAGAAGCTACTGCTAAAGTTTGCAGGCATGAAAACCGAGAGAGTTTTATTAAGACAACCTTAAAATCAAGATCTTTAATGCAAAAATTTGATTCGAAGTTAGAATTCAAAGGGTGTAAGTAAGCACACCCTTTGAATTGGTTGGTTGATTGGGTAGGGTGTGGGTGGGACTTGATTTAGTATATATATATGATTTTAGAATCTGTAAAAAATATGCTGAAATGTGCAATATGCTGCAATATGTGATTTTTTCCAAAAAAAACAAGATTTTTAAGGTTTTTGCGCAAATTCAAACAAACGACAATGTACCGAAGTTTTTTTTTTTTAACCAATTTCTATAACTACAAAAGTATTTTTTATACTATTAAATATAAAACAAATATTTTTAAAAATAATTATATATTTTTAAAAATTAACAGATTTTTCTCTTTTTTTTCTAAATTATAGACCTTTTGCGTGGCTTTAAAAATAATTAATTATTTTTACTGTTATTAGGAAGCCAATGCACAAGTTTTCCGCACTATTAGAAATCTCTTTTTTTCTGAACTTTAGAGCTCTTGCGCTTATACAAAAGTAATTATATATTATTTTCATTATTTTTCCCGTTATTATAATGCCCATGCGCAAGTTTTACGCACTATTAGAAATTTAAAAAAATATTTTTTGAAAAAAATATTCATCTTTAAAATTACAGAATTTTCCCTTTTTTTCTAAACTTTAGAGCTCTTGCGCGATTACAAAAGTTATGAAATATTTTTTTTATTATTTTTCCCGTTATTAGGTTGCCCATGGGCAAGGTTTCCGTGCTATTAGAAATTGATCAGGAAAAAAAAAAGCTTTTTTCGACCCACCCTAATATGCGCGTTTAAAAACTGTTAACTTTACTGGCAAATCCAGCTTGAAATACATTTTTGTTGATTCTTTTTTTTTTTCAAACGAAGTTCTTTTCGCAATCTACTGATAAAGGCAGATAACTGACAAACGGGAAGAAAAGCAAGAACTGACAGCAACTGCAACCACAACAAATCTTTTCATAAATACATCAAGCGCAATTTTCTTAAGAAGAGCGAGATGTTATTCGTAAAATAACATAGAGATTAATTCCGACTTCCTTTTTCTTTATTTTCCAAGAAAAAGCCTTCTATCTGGAGATATTCTTGATGTTTACGATGCTTTATTTGAAAAGCGCAGCAAGATGCTTAACAAAAAGTGACCTTTGACTTCGTAAAGGCGAATATTCTGTTCGCCTTGCTTTAATAATGGCTTTACTCAATAATAATTTAATTCATATGGTCTTTAATACAGTGAACTCTCACTTATGCGCCTGCCCTAGGGACCAACAGAAAAAGGCGCATAAGTGCGAGAGAGACGTATAAGTGAACAAGCCTATTTAAAGGACTAAAACTCAACATAGGTTCTAATGAGAGAGTAAATAAGAATGTTTCTATAGAAAAGAGACATATTACTACAGTTTGGCAATTACTGTAACCTGTAACGTAACTATAATGATTAAGAGAAAACAAAAGTTGTAGCATACCTAATTACAAACTGTTCCCTTTAAAACGATGCATAATAGATAATTGTCCCTCTCCGAACTCTAGTTCATGCGGAAAAAATGCCTTCCGTGAGCAATAAAGGCGTAAGATTTTCGAGGAAAGGAAAGATAAATGCTTATTTTTTTAAAGAAAATAAATAAATTTTCATATATTTTAGGGAAAATTCGGCGCATAAGTGAAATATTTATCTTTAGAGCGACGTATAAACGAACGATACTATCATTATTTTTTTATGGAATGTGCTTGGACCATTTAAAATCGTCGTATAAGTGAAAAAGGCGCATAAATGAGGCGGCGTATAAGTGAGAGTTCACTGTAATTCAATTGTGCTAAAAATTTAGATTTTAAGTACTTTCTGCCTGAAAGAGGGAATTTTATTGCTACATCCATTTATTTATTTACACTAAACTCTCAATTATTCGTGGGCGGATAATCCGTTTATTCGCTGTTTCACGGTTTTTCATTTTTGACGGCGATAATTTACTGAGCGTAGAAATGCACCCATCTGATACATTATGTGTCCCCAGCCTGTTTAGCACGCGAGAATTTCTTTATTTCTTTATCAAATTTCGTGATTTACCCCTCCTTATCGTGCGGGTTGTTGACGAAAAACAGACCTACTGTGCAAAAATTGTTTTTGCATAAAAAATAACGTTTTTTTCCCTGTTCTTTATTACACATTACTTCAATGAATGGTATCCGAAAGCTAAGATGCGGTGTCGCGTCGAGCAGTGTGCTAGAAACGCCCCTAAGCTCGTAGGTTCGATCGTACTAGGGATTTTGTCGATGTTGATTGACTTTTTTTCACAGATTGATTTTGACCCAAATTTTCAAGAATATATGCATTAAAACCCGATAAGAAAATGTTTATTTCAGCATGGTAATTTAGCATCAATAACACTTCTTAAAGGTGCTCTTGTTTGGGATGTTGTTTTTTTTTCCTTAATACTTCACACACACACACACACAAAACTGCAAAAGTAAAACATGATTTCATTCTCTTTCTGCAAAATGTAACAATTCATCTTGTGCCCTTTTTTTCCGAAAAATTACCGTTTAAAAAACTTGAAGTTTTGAATGACTGCTGTCAAGTGCAAAAGCTTTGCTCGGGTTTTAACTTAATAAGAGCAAAATCAATTACATGGGCAAGGGCGTAGCCAGGACTCACGTTAGGAGGGTGCAAGCAGTGGCACCCTAATAGGAGGTCACTGTGACCTCCCAAAAAGTTCTTATCCGATACAAATTGGCTGATGAAATTTGAAAACAGTGAGACAGCATTGCAAGGCTGGACTTCTTTATTTTTTTATTAATTAATTAATTTATTTATTTTCGTGATGCCTCACGTCTCTTTTGGTAGACATTGATAAGTATGCATTCTTGTATTTTATTTATTTATTTTTTAATCATTCAGTAAAATAGAGTTTCATTCGGTAAATTAAAAATTTTCTCCTCAAAAACAGGAAAGCTTACTATCATTTTCTGAAAAGTAATCAATGCTAGATATAATAACGCAGTTTATATAAAGTTCCCAAAAATTAGCATAAAAGTCAAATTTTTCAATAAAAACGGAAAGAAAAAAAGTAAAAAAGAAAGAGAAAAAAGTGCTTGAAATTCTATTTGCACAAAAAAAGGAAGAAATTATAAACTCAAAGAAACTATACTTTATTCAGTCATGCACACCTTAAATCAATGGATGGTATAAAATATTTCTGAAAGAACAAAACAGTAGTTTTTTATAAAATGATTTTACCACAATGCAAAACGTAATACAGAAAATTAGATAAAAATGGGAGTGATATGTTTTTAAAACCTGTGTTTTACGTAAACAAAGAAATAAGCAAAACAGAAAAACATCATCTTTATTTAGAATAAAATTATACGGTTTACTTTAAATGTTTTATGAATTAAAGTACTTAAAATAAATTACATACACAAATAAAAAGCAAATGCACATCCAAAAATAATAAATACACAAATAAATTCGGCAAAATCGTCAGTTACCAAAGAAGTTAAAATTAAGCAATAAAGCTTATATCAAAACAATACTGAATATGAAAAGCATGAAAGGGGACAAAATCGTTTGTCAAAAAAATTAATAAAATGGGAGGTCACAGTGACCTCCCATTGGCTCTGATCTAGGGGGTGCGGCTGCACCCACCTGCACCCCCCTAGCTACGCCCTTGTACATGGGCTCAATCTCCGAGCCAAGACGGTGGATTTGCAAAATGCAGGAAACCGCCAGAGTCCATGTCATGTGATTATCTGCATGTTAATGTGCCTTTGGGTACCTATTTGGCTAGGATACTTATGGCTAAACCTAGCTTTATACCGTAAAAGTCCAAATGATCCCATTGGAAGGAAAACTTAGAGTCTAAATTATCTAATAATTATAACTATCCGTCAATATTGGGACCTCATTAAAGAATGCCTGTCAGCTTACTCCTCAGACTCGTGTTTGTTGTAAACCACTTCAATTACATTTTTTTTTTGAAAAAAATTGCAAAAAAATATCGCATTTTTTTAAATTTAATTTTTAAATACAAGGAAATGAAACAAACAAAATATGCAGGTTTTCGTTGAACTTAAATTGCAAACTACTTAGTTACCAAAAATAAAACCCAATTTTGACACATGAAAAATGTTTTACTTTGAAATGTTCTTCATTTCTCTTTCAATCTTCATAAATGTTCTATGTCGGAAAACATCTTACAAGTTTTTCAAGGATGTTTCTCCTTGACCACTTCTACGAGTGCATAGCATATTTGATATCATTCTAGTAGAAACGAGTTCTATTTCAGGAAACAGACATCAGACGTCTCATTCCTATCAGACATAACACGTCCATTAAATCCATTAAGTATTTTTTTTTAATCCTGATACAACGTAAATTTATCACCATCATTACATTCGATATTAAAATATTAAAATTCCTGACCCGTTCAAGGTCGTGTAAATTATCTTCTGGAAATCGCAAAGTTAGCTACCATAAACTGTAATTCACACGCCTCACAATTTATTAGTTACACTGAAAATCCAGACTGTTGTGACAGGTTTTTGAATGTGAAATGAATCTTTAATCCAAACATTCTACATCTTCAGAAACATTTGTCCACGCTAAAGAGTTTATTATATTTATTTTGATTCTTTTTTAAAGCAATGATTACTGCGATAACCTAGTTTCTTCTCAGTCCTTCCATTAGGTTACAGAAGTGATTTAAAAAAAATCCCATCGTAAAAGAGATTGATTTAGAACTCAATAACAACGCAAAACCGAGTTGCTGTTAGTTAAAACGTGCCGTTTTTAAGATACGTAAAATCTTAAAAACGTATTTTACAAGCTATCATCGATAGTGCGAACACAAATATGAGGAGTAAAGTTACTTGTTTTGGTAATGAGACTTCGTTCGCGTCATTCGGGGGGGGGGTGGTAGCTGCAGGGGCGGCCCTAGCAGTTTTGCCGCCCTGGACAAAAATTCAAAATGCCGCCCCTCTTCCCGATTAAAGTTTGAAAAGAAAAAAAACTGCTGATAAATACGAGCCAATAAATAAATGTTCTGAATTCGAAACTATGGGACCCCTTTTGTAGTCAGTGAAACTTATGATACAGAACCTCACGTTTCTTTTTCTCTCTTTTTCAATGCTCCTGCTGACTTTTCTTTTTCTTTTGTGTATGTGTGTATGTTTTTTCATAAACTTTTGAAGCTGGATGGGCATCGAGAGAATGATGCAGTGACGACTTTAAATGGAGTATAAAAT